>JAKSZP010011894.1:0-231535 GCA_022478985.1 Massospora cicadina
GTTTAATCATAATTTTAAAAAAGAAAGATAAATATAAGAAAGTAGTTAAGGATAACCTTAAGCTTAATAAAATAACAAAAATGGACTTGTATCCTTTGGTACAAATATATGATGCTTTGTAATTTTTTTAAGAGGGGCTTATTTCTTTTCAGCTCTGGACCCAATATCAGGATATTGGCTTATTGACCTAAATAAGGCTGATAAAAAATATGTGAAATTATTACCTCCTAAGGATTATATCAATTAACGCAATGCCTCAAGGCCTTTGCAACGCGCTGGCTACATCTCAACGGGCAGTGGATGCCATGTTAGGTGAACTGAAATTGTCATGTGTTCTTGTCTACCTAGATGAAAACAATTTAAATAGTCACACATTACTGATCAGTAAAAACATTTGAAAAGTTTATAAGAGAAACTCAGCATCCAATCTCAAGTTAAAGCCGCAAAAATAATCATTTTTAGAAAAAAAATTAAACATTAAGGTTTTATTTTAGACGCATTGGATACAACCTCAAAAACATAAGATTGAGGAATTTTGTTCAAACTTTGATCAAAAATTCTTAGTATATTCTAGTATTCTTAGAATGGTTTATACCCTCACACTTTTTCTTTCCCATAACAATAACATTAGTTACTACAGTTCAATTCAAACAGATATTTTTGGTAAATACACAGGAAAGATGGGCGACTTAAACTAATCCCAATTAAACTGGGCGAAAGCCATATCAGGCAATGGACAAAACGGTGCACCAAAGGTCAAGGAATGCCCTGAAGGTTGCCAGGAAACAATGAAACCAAAAAACCACAAACTAAGGCCTGCTCGGGTTTGTGGAGTGCACCACAAAGCATAATCAATACATGGAAATCCAATATAACTCACCCCTATTGAAGGTAGAGCATGGGCTCCAACTTTACCTAGGGGTCGTGTCTTCAACTCTGTGGGAGAAAGTGGGCGAGGCACAGGCCTCTCTCTTCCCCTGCTCGGTGCATGTTACCACCCACATGATCCAATGTGGCTGGATAGATTTGAGCTTTTTGACCAAAGAAGATGCAGACGCCACCACAAATGTCTGCAGTGAAGTTGCCCTCCTTGAGGGCAAACGTATTGTGTGCTCCGTGCACACCAGATAGAACAAAGTGAACACTTTGTTCATCTCTTTTGACTCACTCCCTACCACCCTCCCCTGAGAGCAAATTGAGGAGGAGCTCTGAGCTGGACTTACCAACTATGGAGAAATTAAATAGCTCAAATTACAGCGGTTTCACCTGATGCCAAACTTGTGCACAGGAAATGCAATTGCCATGATCCACTCACTTCCTGATGTGGCTGCAGACCTCACAAGAATCCCACGCACAGTGGCATTTAACCTCCCAGATGGGTTGTGTCAAAGCCATTCTGCATCACACCAGAACGCGCACCGCCTATCTTCAACCACTGAATCGCATTGGGGCACAAGGAACATGCATGCCCCATGAAGGAGGGCATCATGGCCCCAGGATTCTGCAATGACGCCATGGATGAAGATGACTTAGAATTTGCCAAAGTAACTGATGCCTACCACCAATTACATTGGAAAGAGGATGAGCACTAAATCCTCATAGACCCAGTAACACCCAAAGCACGCAAAATGATGCAGAAGGCCCACAAGCAAGCAGCGGCCAAGGCTGCATCACTCATGGCCTTTTCCATTGACCCCAGCCAAATTCAGGAGGACATAAAATAAATCAGCTGAGCCAACCAATCATAACAGACTTCCTAAGCTGAGGAGGACATGGAGGAAATTATCTGAGCTAACCAATAAGAGAAGTATGCCCAAACTGAAAATTTTCTCAACAATACGACTGAATCACCAAATGGTATCAATTAAGCGAACTTAGCAGGACAATTCTGCACCATTATGGGCAAAAAGTGGGACCCAATTCTCCAAATTCGCACCCCAAAACCACAGAAACAAAATTAGCGCACACTATCAGACCACCATGAGTTACAAGCGGGAAAATCTGCCACAAATCCTAAAAATTACAGTACCCATGAGAAATTGTCACAGGGTATGGGATCGGATTATGCCACAGAATATACTGGCCCAGAAACATGGAGAAGTTTTATCAAAAAGGGCGTTGGTAGTGGGCCAGGCGGCCCTCCCAACTTCTCCTAAGGCGCTTCAGGCACCTCAGTGACAATAGGGACGCTAAACATCGTGGGAGCCAGGGCTCATGCATCCCAAGCCAAAAAGCTGGACTTCCTGTGAAAACCCCCTGTAGATATCTTGGCCATCCAAGAAACTTACTGCTACAGGGGGAAGAGAAATCCTGGTCAGCCAGGGTCTCACCATCCCTATCATTATGGACGCCACACTGTGTGGTGGTCATCCAAAATAAAAAAGAACTAAAAATCATGAACTCCTCCTCATATCTGCATGGTTGCATCTTGGTAGCAACGATCACAAAGAAAAAGGACATAATTTTGATAACATGCTTCTATGCACCGTGCACCATAGCTGAGAGGAAACAATTCCTTAAAATTATCCCAACACTTACCCTAACACCAGATACCATCCTACTGGCAACTTCAACTGCTGGGATACCCCATCACGGACTGATAGCCTAATCTCTGGGATACTTTCTGGGGCACATCAAGTTCCGTGAAATGAAGCATCCCTTGGCCTACATGATACCCTCTTTCCCAGGTCTCCACTCCTTCCCCATATGACCCGCCCCAAAATAAGTGACGGAACGCTCATCTCTGAGATTCATAGACTACATCCTCATACTAAAAACCCACCGTTCAAACATCTTTATATTTGCAACAAAAAAGATCAATTTCTCTGACCAACAACTCATATTGGTGCAGCTCTCGCCAGCCTGAACTCCCACACAGGCATCAACCTGGAGGAAGCTACACCTGGAAAACATAAAATTGCCTGAAACTTCTGATTAGGTAGAACACAAGGCCATGAACACAGAATTTACAACCCCTTTCATATCAGATTACATTGAAACCTGGGAAAATTTCAAAGCCAAACAATAAATAAAGCTCACCATCTCCCTTGTGTAAGTACACCACTAACACAGCCACAATCAGGCGCACCTTGGCAGAACAGGACCAACTTGAGCTTAACACCCCGAAGTCTGGCTTTAGCCCCAACTGGGGGCACAATTGGGCGGATATATCCGCTCACCTAAATGCCCTTATCTTAGAGCACCAACACAGAATCAAAGTATCGAGAAAAGGTAAGTTAATAAAAGAAAGCAAAACCTGCTCAACGTACTTCTTTTGCCAATTCCACTCTCGCAGCAACCAGCCAGCGTGCACACAGGTCTTCAAAGATGACGGCACTGTGGCAACTGACCCAGCGGAGGTTAAGGTGGAAGTACGCCGTTACAATACCACCATATATCATGACACCCCAACTGACCCCAAAAAAATTATAGATTTTATACACACCGTTGGAATACAATGCACACTGCTAGACCACAGCTTCCTGAACCTAATAACGCAGGAGGATCTCTGGGACACTGTCCATGGTGCACCATGTAGGAAATGCCAAGGGCCTGATAGGATACCCTATATTTTAAAAATTACTTCAAGCAAGTCGCCTCCTCCTCTTATCATCAATGACCCAGTGCCTGAAGGAGACACGCCTCCTTCCTGGTGGCCAGGACTCCTATGTCATAACCCTGTTTAAAAAGGGCTACAAACTGGACCTGGCCAACTGGTTCCCAATTGCACTCTCTAACACTGATAAAAAGCTACTCACAAAAATTTTACCAACCAGATTAGGCACAATAGCCTCCAAAGTCCTGACACCCAATCAGTTTGGGTTCATACCAGGGCGTTCAATCTGTATAAACATACACTCCGTTGCAAACATATGCCAGTTTAAAACAACTGGAGCACTGGTATTCCTAGACCAGGAGAAGTCATATGACCGCGTTAGTTGACCATACTTAAGTAATGCCTGAGCGCCTTTAAACTCTCACCCAAATTCATAAACTGGGTGATGCTCCTTACAGAACCTGCATCCATGGCCGTATGCGGTCCTGGATTCCTAACTAGCAAGATCACACCACGCAGAGGTCTCAAACAAGGGACCCCCTCAGCCCACTGCTGTATAAATTCAATTTTAATCCACTCCTTTACGTCGCTGACTAATGCCTCATGGGCATAACCGCACAAGGTCAGCCAACAATCAAGACACTAGCCTTTGCAGATGACTGCATAACTGGTATAACTAACAACACTAATGCCCGCCAGTTGGAACGCACACTAGAGGAATATTTCGTTGTGAGCAATGTGTCGCTCAACAAAAGTAAAATGGAAATAATCCTCTTAGCCAAGTACACTAACTTCTGGGCCACAACACCCAAACCTCACAGCCCCCCACAAAGGAACAACCCTCAAATCCTTCCCTTCGCATCACCTCCTACAACCAACCCTGTCCTCCACCCTGGGATATGGCTGGAGAAAGGGGGGTACGCCAATGAGACAATGGAGAACAATCTACTACAGCGGATGTCCAACCGCGTCGCCTCCCTTAAAGGAAAATCCCCAGGACTAATGGGGCTAGTAACAGTTGCCAACTCACTCATCCTCCTGATGCTGTGGTTCCCCGCACATGCAATATCCTTCTCAACTACATTCATATCCTCAATCCGCGCACTTGTCCAGGGATGGCTGTGGTCTGGGACCCAGCCACCTGTAAAGGTTGAAACACTCTTTGGCCCATTCTCTAGCGGAGGCATGGGCCTATAGACTTTGAGTTCCACGCCAACCTTATACTGGGCACCTGGATAAAGGAAGTCCTAGCACAAGACCTCCCACAACAACACTGGTCTAGAGCAGCGAGAACCAACTTTGCACAGGTGCTCAAACTATCCAACCCACACAAACCATCCAGCCTGCTCACATACCTTGCAAACTGCACCAATGCAGCGGGCCCTCATGGAACTGTTAATCAAACTGCAAGTTATTTTTAGACCGGCCTGTCACTTCAAGTGCTGAAGCACCTAAAAGGCAAACCCAAATGCCAGCGGCACTGCTTCTAGTATGATGGTTATGGAACTAGGAAGGAGTTCCGCCATTAAATACTCATAAGCCATAATCATATATAGACACCTAGCAAAATACCAGGTGAACATGGCCATAAACCCTGAGGGTTGTTGAAATACCGGTGGAAAAGGGTGGTTTGGTTTCAAGAATAAAATAATAGAATCAGGTCAAGGTTTTTTATTGGGAAAATAGATAAAGAAGTTAGATCAACAATTTCCTCAGTGCAATGCATCTGATTAGAAAGTGAAAAATTGGTTGGGTCAAAGCAGGGATTGGATCCCTAAAATTCGACCTAACCCAGCGAATTTTCAGGGAAGGGGCAGATAATTTCAATTGGAACTGACATCAAAGAAATTGGCGGCAAGCCGAGTCACTATTGGTTCTACCATGAACGCCTGAACTGAGGCTCAATTGCATTTATATTGGTTTGGCGCAATGGTATCTGGCCCAATTAGAAACAGGAATTCCCCAGGGCTATCCACATAGGGGTGGTCTTAATTGGTTGGAAACAGGTTTGGGATGCCCAAACTGCCCATGCCCAGACACTGGGGCGCTCATTTGGTCAAATGAGTTACATTGAACTCAACTCCCGGTTAATTAGTTAGGAATTTCAAATTGTCTGTGATAGTTCCTGAAGATACCATCTGTACATTGGGGATCATCTCCAATGATTTCAAGGGGTGTTAGCCGTCAGTGATTGTACTGTTGGCTGAGTTGAAACTATCAGCGATTCTGGCCAGTAATTCAGTACTTGTCCCTTTTTGACTAATAGTTTTCTGATCGTTGGGCTTAATTCCCATCAGTTTCTGACCTTTTAACTTTGATTCAGTAACCTCAGCGCAGATTTTTTAATTCAGCAGACAAGTTCAGCTGAGGTGAGCGTGGGTACTGGGGGAGGAATCTTAAGAGGAAGTGCTGTCACCCAGCGCTCATCTACCACGTGGGCAAAAATAGCCCTGGGTGATGAGGAATACAGCCACCCTCTTAGACCCTTCTTGTTTGGGAATAGAAAAATCGCCCGATCTACGCAAAGGGGACGTTCCCCTGGACTTATAGGAAATCCCCCACAATTAAACACCTCCTCCACATCATTTGGCACATCAGGTGGTCCATCACACTCAAAGGAACGAGTTAGGGAAGGGGAAGTCCTAGAGCCCATTTCACGTTAAGGAATCCAGAGGACCACCCCCAGAGGGACACACATGACGTGGCCCCATTCATTGCGATAATTGACTACCTAGATGCTTTAGACATTCCATACAATCTCATAAGACAGAAGACAATATGAAGACTAACACATCATCCGCTCATCCTGCCAAGGGTATGATCTAACACCTGGCGTTGCCTCAGAAGAACCTACAGAACAACAGATCACTCCAACTCTCTTCATTCAGAGTGCGCAGTGTGTGGAGGAAATGGCACCCTGTACACTTCCTTGAGGCATGCCCCCCATCTAGAGCCATATGGTGGGAAGTTGCGCGTCTGTTAAGAACCTAAAGTAACCAGGAGTTGTCAAACTTTAGAAGCCTCCTTGCACTACAACTTGAATCCCCAATAACACCCACACTCCGCTCCCTGATAGTCACCATTGCAATGTGGACAATCCACACCATAGCACTGGATGCTTTTAAGGGAACGTACCCACCATCCGTGGGACAATCAGAATATTCCACCTACACCTACTGGAACACTTTAAATTTTGGCTATATGGTAACATAAGGCCAAAGCAACAAACACTCATTAAATCATTTTTTTAGTCTGGTTTCTGCATATGGACCATTTCCTCCATACCTGCTCCATAATAGGGGAAACCCCTAAGGAGTAAGGCACTCTACCTCCCTATACTTGGAAGTATCAGCTGGCAACAGGGGTAGCTCGTCTACAGTGGGTTCATAACTTTGTTATACTTCACCTTCCCCTATCCCATTATGTATATCAGTATTGTCTGTCCCCCGGTAAGCTTACCTAGGTTAGATAAAATTATACCCTCACACTTTTATAATAATTTTGCATCCATCGTCTAGTCCCTTTTAGAAAAATTTATTGATCCCAAGAAAGGCTTGAATGGAATAAAATTTCAGATATTTTTAATGAACCTAGGATATATTTAAGACTGACCAATTAATGCAATACCTAAATTTTGACTGCCTTTTAATTATATATATTGATGCTTCAAATAAAAATTGGTGCAATATTGAGTTAAGTAGATTAAATCACGATGAACACCTCATAATTTATGTAAGCTGAACTTTGAGAAAACAGGAGTGGAAATACACCATGACAGAGCGTCAATGTCTCCTGATGATATATGCCTGTAAATAGTTTAGAGGTTATATCCATGTGGTATATTTCAAGGCGTTAACAAACCACTTTTCATTTAGATGACTACATAACTTTTAAGATCCTGAAGGGATATTGGAACGTTAGGCTTAAAATTACCAGCATATAATTTTAGAGTTGTACATTGAGCCAGTTTGGTTCATCAAGATTCAGATGGTATATCACGGTTGCCAACAGCTATAGTACCTTTAAGCTAAGTAGAGGAGCTTTAATGGAAGATTATTAGTGGTAATTAAGACCAACCACCAGCAATTCAGCTAGCTCTAAACAAGGAATGAAAAACAAAGATTCGCAAGTGTCAATTGTTCATAGCTGTTGGGAAAAAGACCAATTGTTTATCAAGGCTATTTAATGATCATATATTATTAATGCAAAACATAAGTTAATTTGCTATGGAGGCCTATGAAAACACTAGAGAATGTTTTTCAGGATACTTTTATAACTGCTTAACTTTGTAATTGTGGGAACTTTTGCTTGTTGTGCAATGTGCCAGCCACACAAGCCCTACAAGAAAGTACTCACTTTTTGGGTAGTGAAGCCTGGATTCTTTTGTCACACAATACCCATTAATGTAATAAAGACCATTGACAATGAGTACTGAACAAAACTAATGCATTATTTTGACTATCATCAATTGACTCTTTGATAGAGACGTGCGCTTTGGGCAAAATAGATTTAAACAGTACTTATAACTATAAGCGGAGCAGTTAATATATTAGAGTGGTCGTCTTAAGTTAATTTTAAAGATAATGGAAGCAATTTCACAATTCTTGTCATACCAAAACTTTACAAATTAAAGGGAATAATAGGATTATTGACAACGTCATACTATATAGAAACAAATGGTTTGGTCAAAAGGTCAAGTGGTATTCTAGACACAATCTAAAAAAGCATTTAACTGGTAAAACTTGCAACTGGGTAAATTTTTTATTGTAGGCGATATTTGTCATTAAGCTTAAATTATTATCTGCCAATAGGTATATTTCATTTTAAATACTTTATGGGCATTAGGACTGTCTGCCACCTATTTTTATGTTAACCTTAAAACTGAGTTTGGAAATGTCGTCATTAAAATTCTCAATCATCTAAACAAATGTTTTATTAGGACTACAGTCATCCGCTTATGCCAATACTATCAAACGGATGAATAAGGCCAGAAATTTTGAAGTTTAAGACTCCCTACTCTCCTAATATTTGAAGTTGGTAACAAACTCATCTATCTAATACCCTTGGCTTTAGTTGATGAAATAAGTTTAACAAACTTTAAGTTGGTCCATTCAAGGTCATTAATGATTTGAAATTAGATGCCTATACTATTAAGGACATTTTCAATGGACAAATAAGGAACATTTTGAATGCCAAATTCTAAAGAGCATGAAGATAATTTTCACATTAAAAGAAAAATAAAAATATTTTATCCTTTTATTTTTTTTATTTATAATAATATTAAAGATGTCTATTAAATTTTAGATTTGGCTTAATGTCATTAATTTCTTTTGCAGTAAATGCAGAACATTTACTTTTAGGGCTTTAACATCAATTTTTCAGTAGCAAATGGTACTATTTTTCTATAACTTCTGGGAGGAGAGGTTTGTAATAATAATCTCCTTGTCATATCAGTATTGATTACTAAACTAATTTAGTACCATGAATACTAGCTTTTTTTTCTGAAGAGGAGCTTGCATCAACAGATATGTTGGAAGAAGATATTTGGTTAAGCCAGGTGATGTGTTGGAATTTTACCCTAGGTAATTTTTTCCATCATGTTCCAAACTAGTGCTCCTTAGTCATGTGCAATTAATGATTTATTTACATAGATTTGAAGCTTTTAGACTTCCATATGGGATCTGACACTAGCCTATATGTTAATTAATCCATTGATTATAGTTAGTTTTATGAATAGACTTACTGGAAGTATTGAGCAAATAAGCAATTACTTGTTATGTTATAAATCAAGCAGTCACAATCGCTGCAGCCCATATACCTTCTGTATCAAGTTCTGGCTAAGAGCATAATAAATAATTTTAGTCAATGTATAGACTATATAAGTTTTTTGCAACAGGTGCTGATAATAATGGATATAGGGGCTTTTGATTGTCATTTTTCATCTAGAGATATATCCCTAAAGCCCTTTGACAAACATCCTGGTTTTACATATGAAATTTTAAGATTAGGGCGTTATTTTATTGTAGGCAACGGTTTCCTAAGTGTTTCTAAGATAAACCCTTAAGTTTTTTATCCTGAACAATTTTCAGCTCTGATTGCACTAACTGCAATCAAACAAGAAGCATTATTAATTTTAAGGAACCTGGACCTGTGCTTTCACCGCTTGCAACAAAATGTTACTACTAGTTAGTCAAAATAAAATTCATTGCAAATTTGAAGAATAATTGAGCACTCTTCAGGGAAAGTGCAATACTTTCTATGTAGTCCTCAAATCTTGAAAAAAATAATTTACAGTACCTAAATTATATTTGGTCATATTTTTTGGTTTGACTTGTAATTCTTCATAGTAAAATCTCAATCCAGGAAATTTCTAGAACAAATAATTTAAATTCTAGATTAAGCTCTTATTTTAGTTTGAAAATTAAATTGTTCAACAGCTCTAAAAATTATTCATTTCAGACAACAAATAGAATATTATTTCAGGATCTAAAATTAAATACTTATCCCTAAATTGTAGTGTCAGGCCACATATTATTATAAAAATAATTTATAAAACATTGCCTGGACTTAATAAAAATTGTATAGTGAGCCACCCTAAGAATTTAATAATAAAATGTTTCACTAAATCTAATTTGTAAAACTCAATCAGTCCTTAACCATAAAAGATGATATAAACTGAGGAATCCATGCTGCAGACATCCTATTTAAGATTAATTGGAAATACATTTTTATTTTTAGCTAAATGTAAAAAAGCAATCAAATCTATAAAAGATATGCAGATATAATAAAAACTGCCAAGAAATTTCTTTAAATATATATGATGAGCCCAGAAAACTTGTCTTTTATAGATTTCTTACTCTATGCTTTTTTGAAACCCCTTGGACAAGCCATTATCTAAGTACGCCCCTATTTTTGTCATGAATTATGCTAAGTAAAGTTAAAATGGGCTTCCAATTGGGTGCGTGATAACCATTGAAAACCCAGAATGACAGCAGTATAGCAGTCCTAATGACTTGTAAGAGGGATAATCTATGATTTCTGTGAGAATAGTAACATTTAGTAACGTACTAAATGCCCCATAGAAAACTTATAATTGCAATGAGAGCAACCGTGAGTCTTGCTGGGGCAACCCCAAGGGTGGTTGTAGCATAAAGAAATATCATTTCTCATGGCTTATACTTTCTAGCTTTTGATAGTTGTCACATGGTACTCTGGTTTGTCTCCATACAGCTGGTAAAAACTAAGCTCACATGAGGTACTTCTTAATGATTATGACAAAAAAATTGCAAATTGAATTGAATTTGGTTAAATACATGTAAAGGGAGATCTTGGCGATAAAAATGCTATAGTTGTGGATCAAAGTGCCACATGTAGTCAGCAAATGTATCAAAGTGGTTACTTGGGTTTTTTTATACAAACTGGGCAGATTGTATCAAAGATAGATTCTCTGAATGAACTGAAAACTGAGATCCCATAAAGGTTGAGAAGACAGGCGTTCTTCACTCAAGAATATAGTACAAAATCGACAATTTGGAAGGCTTCTTGTTGCCAAGATTGCACTGATGCTTTAGTGGGTCAACAGGATTAATCCAGGGGTTGAGAATGGCCTCTCCAAATAACGGGTTGGAAAGCCCATTGTTGGCCAGATTGTGATAATCCAGTGGTGGATTGGTGGGGCGAATCTAGCAGACTGGGATGAACTTCTTGTACAACAGCTAAAGAAAATAATTTGGGAGCATACCTCCTCATTACTTCTGCTTGTGCGCGGCGAGCTGATAAATCAATGGACTATAGTTTTTACTCAATGTCATTATAACCATAATGCTGACAGCAGCACAATTTTCTATATTCAAAGAGAAAATACTGGAACTAGATAAACTGGCTGCATCCATGGAGAGTGCTTGAAGAAACAGTGTTTTTACCTAAGAGAAGCTAATATGTGAAAATAAATTAAAAGCTCTAGTAGGGGCTGCTTTTTTAATCTCTTGGGAGGAAAAGGAATTGGAGGGTGGCTGAAACTGATCTGCTTGGGCCCTCTCTCCCTTAATTATCAAAGGATGAGAAATATAAATTAGTATGGGTGGGAAGAGAATTTTTTGATAAATCTATGTAAACTCTATAGGCTTTGATGACAGATCTCTTGGATTAGCAGTGGTGTCACTTTGATAGACATAAATTTCAGCAGATATTTCCATACTAAATGTTTAGAGTATTCTGATTCAAAGCAAACAAACTGCCAGTCACTATTATATTAAAAATTCTCAGGCCAAGCTATCAATTTGGATCAATAACTCATGACCTTTAACATCATAATTGGAAAAAACTACTTTTTTGACTTTGTACGGTTTCTGAGTTTTAAGGTAAATTATCTTGGTTACAGATGGGTTGATCGATAACAGATGGGGGTGGGATGAGTCTGCAGGTACTGCTAGTGACCCCTGATCCAAGCTACTCCTAATAGACCCCTTTAATCTTATCTACAAGAGAAGAAGGATATAATGTTGGATAGTAGAGAGGTCTTTGGGGACTAGATCATTGACCCAATGCTCATCATCACCATGGACTAAATTGCCCAGTAGTAATAAAGGCATACTTGTGCCTTTGGACTCCATTTGAATCTGTATGGGAACATTTCTCAATATATATCAAAAGTTTGTGCTTCTAAACTAACAATTTTTGACCTCAAGAAAATGTTGTGCATTAATACACAAAGCTATAAAACAATTATATTCTTCTACCCTATGCAAAGAAAACCATTCTTAGCCAATTTTAAACCCAAAAATTGTTGTATGGATGCATAAAAGGATACCATTTTAGCCAAATAGTATATTGGCATCAGCAAACACAAAAGACACTGTCACCTTAATTTTTTTGATTTATAAATAGAGTTTTACATATATTCTAAATCAACTTTGCGCTATCTGACCAGTTATGAAAAAAAACACTCTTTTTATTTTTTCTTACTTATTACCTTAAGATAACCTCATATATGAGTATCCTTCTTAGGTTACCTCATTTCAATTTATTTTTGATAGAGACTCTTATTATTTTTTGTGACATAATATAATATACTTAGATTACAGCACATTAATATAAATGAAATGTTTTTTGTATATCTAGTGAGCCAAATTATATCATAGTTGCCAAGTATTAGATCAACCATAGTAAATATGAGAAAAAAACTAAAATAATTTTGTGCTGTGTTAATAAGCATTTGAAAGTTTATTAGTCCTTAAAACTTTAAAGAAATTTAAGGCATACTTTTATAATGAGGATTAGAACTGATAAAACAAACTGAAAAAGGTATTAAGCTTTTGGTATAGTGTATTTCAACAACAGCAAAAAAAATAAAATTTATACCTAATTAACGTTTGACTGACTGTGTTTAAAGTCTATGGAGAAGAAATTTATCTACATCACATATAACTAAAAAGGACAACTAGCTCTGGTAAAGTTTGATTTAGGATTTATTGCGTTATAAATGCACACTTTAATATGAGTTCACGAAGAATGGATTTGAAGTACAAAGTCTATTGCCAAAAACCCATACCAATTTCTTACCCTAAAAATTGGAAGAATTTATGAAAGGAAACAATAGTCACCTTGATCTATCTCCTTAATCCCAAAAATTTTTTCTTGTTAGCTTTATACTAAGAAAAAGTAAAAATTTATGTTATTGTGTTAAAAATAAAAATTAAATGTTTTAAAGAGCACTAATTGTCATTTTCTTCAACGGACATCCTCAATAATATTTAAATATTAACCAGTTTTACACCAACGTTAACTAATTCCATGGTCTAGTATGTATGGAGTAGGACTTGCTAATATAAGATTTTTAACCTATAGAGGTGAACTATTTTTAGAGAATGTCATCATTAACAGAGCAACTTATAACTTACAATATCTATGTGTTAGTTGTTCTTAGAAAACTTAGAAATTACATAAACGTCTAATTTGGTTACATATCAATCTACACGTCTTATAAGTCACAATTATAATTTTTAAAATAAGTGTCTTGAATATTTCAGAGCAAACTTTTTACCTGTTATTTTTCAGCACTTTTTAAAGAAATTTAAAGTTATAATATCATATTTTAAGCCTGTTGACTATAACCTTTAATCCATAGAAGCATTGAAATACTCAATTAGTAACCTCCTCCAATAAGCCCTGCATGTGGACATGGAGCTAATCTCAAAATGGTACACTCCCAATAAACCTGAATTGACTTCTCAGAAGAGGCCAAATTATGAGAACTAGGATTTAGCTTTATCCACAAATTGCTAATCATCAACACTATAAATTGGTTAATGTAAAACTCTAACTACATAACGACCAATCAATCTGCCACCACTTTTTCCTGTATACTGGGTTCAATTTCCCACACATTGAGCCAAATCACCAAGTATCCAAAGCTGATTACAAAGCTTTCATGCTTGACAAATCCAACCTTACTCTTTATAGCCTCTTAACCAAAATCGAAGACACACCTACTCCCATATCATCTACATTTTGCACGGTGTTAGGTTTCATTATAACCAGTAAATGATCTACAAACCATCCTTCCTCATCTGATATAGTGGTAAAGGAACACCTCCATGACGCCATTTTGGGAGTTTATATAGGTTTAATATGGCATCCATAAAGTAAATCCTGTGGACGCTCACCCCTACTTAGGCCACACTAGTAAAAAATGCAGTGTTACATTGCAGTAATATGATATCACTGCAATAGAGAAGGTCAATTACTAGTACTTTATAATTTTTAATGTTCAAAAAATCAGAGGAAACTCAATATAATTTTAGTAAACTTTTAGCATTTAAATATTAAGGCCATATCTGTGTTAAAATATAGTCATATAATAACTATAATTGTTATGATAGGAACCAAGTTGATAAATATGAAGGTTTGAACCTTTTTAAAGATGAGACCTTATAATATATGACATGTCATTTTATTAAATAAAGCTCTGATTTCACAATAAGATTTAAAAGGAGCTATCTAAAAGAGTATAATTTTAAAAAGTAGTTAGAAATCTAAGAGATTAAAAAAAATGTAAGATAAGTTCAAGCAACTAAAGTAAATCTATTTTTATCATATTTTAATACTTTGGTATAGATTTCTGTTTTCCTATGAGTAATCTTGAGTGATAAGTGTCAGACAATTACAAGTTCAATGTATTGAAAAGAGTGGTTTGGTGTTTTTTGATGACAAAAGCAGCCAAAATATCCTGATCAATTCTTGGTGGAACCCCATAAATCAGGGTAACACTTCTATTAATAAACTCGGGCAAATAATACTATTTAGGGCAGCTGGAT
Source organism: Massospora cicadina (assembly GCA_022478985.1). Taxonomy (NCBI): domain Eukaryota; kingdom Fungi; phylum Entomophthoromycota; class Entomophthoromycetes; order Entomophthorales; family Entomophthoraceae; genus Massospora; species Massospora cicadina. Next base: position 14,872 of record JAKSZP010011894.1, read on the forward strand.
TGCGCCAAATGTGTGGCAGATTCAAGGGAGCCATTCAAATGTCCCTCCCCTCCTTACAACAAATATAGTTCTCATCACTAAGGAGACCTGCCACTTTTATAGGGTTGGAGGGATCCTTGCAATGTGCAAATAAATTCCATCAAATGATTGGGTAAAATATATCAAACCCCTACCTCACAGATCTAAATTACCTGTCATCGCCCTCCATCAGCTAATTCATGAAGAAAGGTAAGTTTCAAAAGATATGATTTTTCCGCCACCAATATTACCTAAATTAGAATTGAATAAGCAATCCAAATTTTGAGTCTCAACACTTTAAATACTAATTGTTGACTTAATAAGGGGTTTTTATCCCCTGCGGCAACAAATAAACTTATAAAAACCATAAATTTCTAGTTTCTAGACTTTATTTTATCTTTGTTATTATCAGTGGTTTCAATCCTCTATTTGTTGGATTTTTGGCCTGAATGAACCAGCGAGCTTAATAAGCCCTATTTTCCAACATGCGGTGCTCACTACAGGGTAGCCAGTATGCCACCAAAATCTTGTTTAAAAAGGCAACTAACCTGTAACCAAGGCTAGCTGCTCTAGATCAACAACTAGCCAGTTCTTTATCTCGCCTCAAAAGGCTTGGAACGCACCTTTACAAGGCCCTTGTGGGTCCTCTCCATTTTATTCTTAAATCTCTGTTCATAGACAAGTTCACACTTGGGGATGGCAGTATTGCCTCCTTCCTTTATGTTTATAAATCTGCGATTGAAGAAACGACTGACCATCAAAAAACCAGTTATATCCTTCCCTGCTTTAGTCGTATGGCTCAGGAGATCATAGTTCCTCATATGGCCACACTTACCCCCTGGGCGGAGGTAAACGAGCGCAGATTGACTTGTTTATTTCCAAGCAAAGTTTTAAAAGGGCAAAAACAGGACTTGATGTGCATTAGCCTTCAAGAGGAGAATTGATCATTTTGTTTGTTGAGCGATTCTAAAGCAAAGATCAACCTCTGTTGCTGGTCAAACTGCTCCCTCTAGACGATGTCATTGCTGCTCTTGTGGCTAGTTTGGCGTGATATCCCTCTTTAGCAATGCATATCTCCGCAGTCAAGCACACCTTTTTAAACTGTACAAGATATCAAAGAGGCACCGCTAGCAGTAGCTGACTTTCATGAACCTGAACTTCTTCAAAAAGCTCCAAAAACGTGAAACAACTTTGACCCCTCCAGCCTTTTCTATTAATGTATCCCTCTAGAGCCCAGCTTCTGCTGAGATGCAGTGACAAAATACTCCTCCATCATGTGAGGATATCTATAATATATTGGCAGCTATGGGGCAGCGCCTCCCTCCAGCTTCAAGTTTAAAATCTCAGCAAGTGAAGTTATTTATCACTTTGAATGGCTCTCCTCTTGTCAAACGGTCTACTAAGGTGGATAAAATAACACATCCATCCAAGCCACTGCCTCAATCCCCCTCGGCCTCACCTCAGGCTTTCCTTAGTTCAAAACATGCAGTCATGGGTAGCTCAAGACGATCTTTTCTAAGGCAAAAGTCAAAGTCATTGCACTTACAACGTCACCCCCAAAAGCTGGTGCAGCTACGATGCTTCCTTTAAAAGTCAAAAGGGTAGGTGAGCATGACAAAGACCTTCCCTGTGAGGAGATTAAGCCGGTTTCTCAGCCCCTCTTAGTAACTCGTTGAGGTGAATTGACAATCCCTCTGATGACGAGTCTGAAGGGGGTGTGAAGATTCAGGCTATTATGTCTTGAGAGCTAAAATGGAAGTACAGATTCCGGATAGGTTGAGGCCTGAAAGAATTGGTATAGCCTTGATACCATGACAAACCTATCCTAGGCAGTTGTTGGTTTTTAGAGGTGATCAATACCACTAGTGATGCTGATCAGTAATTGGGACAGTGATTTGATCTTCCCAGCAGGTTCATACCCTTTAATCTATTAAGTATAAATACCCTGCGATGGCTCAACGCCTTGCCTCCACTCTCCATTTGAAGGAGATTCTCGCCCTTCCTCCTAAGTTTGGTAGCCTGATAATTAATGTAGAGGTTGTCATCAATAAAGTGCGCGTTCTAGCCATCCTTGATATGCCTGCTCCAGTGAACGTGGTCTCTTCAAAGCTCATCAACAAAATTAAGTTGGCGCCTTACCTGGACTATTCAAAAGAGTTTGGAACTGCATTGCCTAACAATCCGCGAGCTATCTGGGCCTACTCTTCTCTACCCATACGAATTGTAAAACTCCTACTGGCTGTCCCCACTGTGGCATTAAACAATAACGCATATGACCTAATCATTGGCCCTCAATTCATGATTGAGTATGACAGAATCATTAATATGAAACAGGGATTTATCTACCTTCTAAATTACAAAGTTCCCCTAGTCTTTACAACTGATGAGCCTAAGAAGAAAGAATATACATGCGTAGTTGAGTATCCTTCATCCGCCCTCAATCTTACTTATACCACATTGGGCGGAAACACAAAAAATTTTCCTGACTCCGTGGATGCTTCAGAGGGCATTCCATTGTATGCGTAAGAGGAGGTAATAGTTAAAGCGGGTGAACAAAAGGTGATAGACACCAAAATTACTATGAAAATCCCCCACAAGTGCCTTATACACTTAATAAGCATTGATGGAATTCGCCTTTGGAACCTCAGGTGTTGCCAGGTATCTTAGACCCTGCTTTTTACAGCGACCTATTAATCTTCTGCTGGGGAAATTCACTAACAATGATATGGTTGTAAAGAAGAATCATGATTTTGGAAAAGCCCTGTTTATTTCAATTGAGGACATCCACCAAGTCCATTATATTGAGTTTATGCTAGATATGGGACTACCCATTGACCAAATGATATGCTCTTTGCCTAACGTTCAAATTTTTGATGATTTAACTACCGCTGAGCTTAATAAAGTTCATTCTTTACTGAAACCATTTAGTGACATTTTCTCCAAATCTAATACTGACTATGGGCATATGAAGGGCTGGAGCCACACCATTGATGTTGGTGATTCCAAGCCTATTTGAGCATAGCTTTATTGGAAATCAAAAGTTAAGAAGCTCCAGATGAGGACGGAGCTTAAAAAGTTACTGGATGTGGGGTTACTGGTGCCTTTTAAAGCCCATGGTCATCTCCGCTATTACACATAAAAAAGAAGAATGGCTGGCATCAGGTATTTATGGACTACCGCCAGATAAATAACCTCACCAAGATGGACAGCTACCCAATATACCGACTTGACAACGCTCTGTCCCAATTCTCTGGGTCCAATTTCTTTTCCAACATGTATTTTGGCTAGCGGGTACTGGCAGATGGACCTTTCTCCACAAGACCTGAAAAAGTGTGCGCTATCTGAAGTGAGGGTCTCTTACAACCTACCCAACTAACACAAGGATTGTGCAATGCACCTGCAAGTTTCCAGCGTGCCATGGACCATATCTTGCAGGATCTGAAGATTAGTTGCGTAATTGTCTATATTGATAATATCACCATCTTCTCCCAAACGTTCAATGAGCACCTTTCACACTTAAAAGAATTTTCCAAACGCCTGCATGCCTCTCAAATTGAGCTGAAGCCCTCCAAATGTACATTATCCCAGAAAAGTTGTTCCTGGGCCACGCCATCTCCTCATATGGGATCCAGTCTCTCATGATAAGTTTGAGGCGATATTTAAGATACTGGCACCCATAACCCTCCGCTTTATTCAGGTGTTCTTGGGCATTATGAGGTATTACCTTCAATTTATCCTTAAATTCGCTCAGCTCAATGAGCCCCTTTTACGCCTTTTAGCTAAGAACACCCCTTTCCATTGGGGAGGGGAATAACAGCTGCTTTTGAAACGCTAAAGAAGCTTCAGCACCAACGGCCAATCCTACGCCACCCTGACTATAGTAAGCCCTTCATGCTGCTTACTAATGCATCTGACTATGCTGTTGGATTTATCTTGGCTCAAATGGATGAGCATGAGGTTTATCATCCCGTTTCATACTTCAGCAAGATGTTTTCTAAAGCAGAAAGAAACTATAGCGTTACTGAGGAGGAGTGCCTTGCCATCTTTCTTGCTGTTTATTTCTGCCCTTTTCTATATGTGACCTCATTTAAAGTGATCACTGACTACGCCTCCAAAAAGTGGTTACAGGAATATAAAGGATCTCACTGGGCGGCTGGCGCGCTGGGCTTTGAAGCTCAGCACTATGATATGACCATTGTACACTGAGTTGGGACGAGCCACATGAATGTTTATGGGTGACTCAGCTGACCATCCTTCACTTAAATAATATTGTAGCAGAGCGTCTACATAACCTTTTAATTACTCCTGTTGCTTGGGAGGATGAGGATAAACCCAGTAAGAAGATGCTAGCTTGACACTCCTATAGCACATAAGTTGTAGGATGGGAAGCTATACAAAAATTAGACGTGAACTGGTTACCTCACCTCCGACCATCTAAGCGATTACCTGTCATTATGGAGTCTCATGCCATTCTAGGGCATATAGGAGTGCGGAAAACCTATGAGTGGTAAAGAAACGCTACTACTGGGAGGGAATCATGAAGACCATCATCAAAGTCTTGGATGCCTGTCTGGCATGCAAAAAGCATTCCAGCTTTAAAACCAAGTATTAATATCAACCTACCACCCCTCAGCAGCCTTTCCACACAATAAGACTCGATGTGGTTGGCCCTCTAAACCAAAATACGGGTGAAAATCAATATATCTTGGTAGGCATTGATCACTTTAACAAATGGTCGAGGATGTGGCTCACCCAGCTCAGATGGCCAAAACCACTGCCACTTTCCCCCATCAGTCTATCTTCGCTCAACATGGTTGCCCCCAACTTTGCTCTGTTATAATGGTAAAAACTTCACCTCCTTAGTGGTGAAGGTCCTCACTACATCCATGGGCATGCAACAGCTCTTTTATGCCCCCTATAACCCCTCGACTAATGGTACCATGGAATGAGCCAATGGGACCCTAGTTTCTATATTACAGAAAATGGCCATTTCAGACCCCCTTCACTGGGATCTGTATTTACCAAATTCCCTCATGGCCTACCGGATCAGTTATGACCAGATGCTTAAGATGTCACCATTCTATGTGTTATATGACCAAGAACCTGGGGTGTCTGCTCTACTCGCCAAAGATGTTTTCTCAGCTAGGACTGATACAGATCAAGCTATGAAGAAGTTGGCGCAGCACATCATCCAGTTACAGTCAGAGGCGATGGACAATTTAGCAAAATCTGTCATAAAAGAGGGCCAAGCAGCCAATGAGCTACAGCCACCACCCACTTCCTTACAAGTGGAAGACTTGGTAATCTACTACCACAACTAAATCATGCTCAGAAAGGAAAAGCTTGCGTCCATCTGGGAAGGGCCTTTCGTTATCACCTATAAGTGAGTGGATGTTTACTCCATCTATTCCCTTGCTTCTGAAGTCCTGATTAATCAGTGCATGGATGGTTCTTATGATCTTATTACCCCCTACCACTCTTGAAATGGGCAATGTCGGACAATTATATGTTTTATGTAACAAAAAGAGTGGTTTGGAGGTGATGATGAAAAAATCAGCCAAAAGACCCTGTCAATTCTTGGTGGGACCTCTTCAAATTGGGTTAACAATTTTATTAATAAAACTTGGGCAAATAATACTAGTTCAGGCAGTTAGATTGCGCCAAATGAGTAGCAGAATCAAGGGAACCAATCAGAGGTCCCTCCCCGCCTTATAACAAATATAGCTCAACTCTCACCGTGGAGACCTGCCCTTTCTATAGGGTTGGAAAGATCCTCAAAATATTCATTTATAATTTTCTTGTCAAATGATTGGGTTAGATATATCAAAACCCTACCTTATGGACCTAAACTATTCATCAGCCTCCATCAGCGGATTCATGAATTAAACATGTTATAAATGACTATTAGTTCCACCGCTCATATTATCTAATTCAGAATCAACTAAGAAGTCGAACTTGGAGCCTCAACACTTTAAATTTATTGCGGGGAAGGCCGACCATGGGATGGACACTTCCGAATATGACTCAGATGAGACAAAACTCAGTACCAGGTGAGGCACCCCAGAGAAGCGATGCTATCTCTTGTTGCCAGCGGGAACGCCACTTATGGGAAGGGGGAGGGAACGTGTGTAGGGGGCGTAGCCACTATTGAGCACGTGTGGAGGAAGGGGTCTGATTTGATGAACCAGACTGGGAACCAGGAGGAGACCAGCTGCCGGCGACGTGGTGGGAGATATCCAAACATCCACGCTTGAAAGTGATCCACCAAATGAGACCGGAATCTGTGGATAGCTTCAGGGAGGGTGGGGATGGATCCGGCGATGGCATCCAAGACAATTGTGTGGATAGTCCACATGGCGATTGCAACCACCAGAGCACGAAAGGAGGGTGGGAGGGGGAGGCCATTGATGAAGCAAACATATCTCTTGACAGACTGAAGGGATGTGTTTGATCCTGGCCTAGCAGACGTTGGACTTCGCGCCATATTACTTTAGAGGTGGGGCACTTCTCCAGGCGGTGAAACAGCGTTCCATACTGGCCACACACGACACAGGATGAGTGTAAAGCGTTAGAGCGCTCAGCTGTACGATACACCCGCCTCAGGCAGCGCCACACATGGGAACGGACTTGAGGCTGCAACAGAGGATGGTGTGCGTATTTCCAGATAGTCTTTTGGGTCTCAGTGGAATAAGGGATGTCCATCATGTCCAGGTAGTCCACCCTGGATAGGACTTGGGGTCGAATGGGAGCCTCAACACTTTAAATACTAAGTTTTAACTTATTAGAGGTTCATTTCTTATCCCCACGGTGACTTTTAAACCTATAAAGACCAAAACTTCCTTTTTTTAGAGTTTTTTTATACTTATTATTATCAGTGGTTTCAATCCCCTATTTGTTGTATTTTAGGCGTAAACGCACCAGTGAGATTAATAAAACCTTAAAATCCAACAATAAGCTTTAAATTTATATAGAGTTGCCATATCCCATACTATCATGTTGTTGCATACTAAATTGCTGATAGTAATTGTTAGAGGATCTTTGAACTAATCTTGCGAATTAGAGGCCTCACCCTATCATACTGAAAATTATCAATTTGAGAAATTGGTTCAACCAAACATTATTGCTCAAATTTAGCCTTTATAGAACTAAACCCTAATATATAGGTTATATATGATTGTTGTTCAATTTGTACACTGACCTATTGGTATGAAAGCGGAGACCAAGTTAGCTCAGGCTACAAACTCACTGTTCTCAAGCTTTACCTGGGTAACCGAGGAGATTTATTGAAAATAAATTCCAAGTCATAAAATTGGTATGACTGATCTATAGTCTTATTCTAGATATAATTGGTTGTTTGATAAATTGGTAACTAAAATATATTATTTTTAATAACAGGTGTCAATTGGCATTTTTTAAAATTTTCTGAATAAAAGAACAACTAGAACAATTCTAATGGGTAAACCACTAGATAATAAAATAGGACGTGAGATTGACTAAGTTGAAAATATCAGACAGCACCGCAGAGCAAAATTGTGAATACAAACTGTGAGAACATAATTAAGCCTAGACAGGAGGCCATTAAATATGGTATCAGAATCGCTGATGACATGGCAGTAAGGGGATAGAGAAGAGCAAAAGCTTGATAAGATTAGCTGATAGTGAGACTCTTCTGGTACAAGAAATATCAAAGTGTTTTTCACCAATATTGTTAGGTATTGAGACTCTATATAAAGATAAAGAAAGATATTGTACAAGCCAGTATTGTTTTATTATTTTATAAATTCTATCAAGCTATGACACTTGTCATATTATCATCCCTTGAATTTGTGGTATCCAGATCCTGTTTAACCTTCCTTTAGACAATTAATACTTAAATACAGTTTCTTCACTGGAAACTTTTAGTGGTGCTCACTACAGGGTGCCAAAAATCTAAACGATGAATTATTCAACTTGACTGAACTATGTAAGACCCATCTAGCTTAAATAACGACTCAAGACATTATCTGCTCAAAGACCAGGTGGGCTTCCAAGAGAAATACACTGAGAAGTCCATGAGATATCATAAAAGAACTACATCTTTATGATAGGATTCTCTCATGAGCAAGAAAACATATTGATGGAATAAAACTTACATCCTGCTGAGAACCAGAGTTATCACAACAAGGAAGGTCAATCAATGTTATCCCAAGAAACTCAGATCCATAATAGAGTGACTCCACTGAAAAACCAACCCTATGTTAATGACCCAGAAATAGTCATCATGGCATTTTCTGCCACCAAAGATATTAAGTACAATGGTACAAAAACTACATACCAAACCTTTATTAAGCCACCACTGGTCTCACCAGATGACTGAAATCACACTTCATGATCCATTATATTTAGTATTATATCCAACCATCCATACATCAGCTTCTGTGTGCTATGTCTTCCAAAATATCAATATTAATGACACAATGAGATTTTCTCAGAAAGAACAAAATTATTTAAAATTTCTGATGGTACTTTCATGGAAGTCCAAGGGCAATACTACAAGTGGAGGAAAGATTACCGAGACCCACCATCTCATTTAATAACTCATACCTCAGCAGAACTGGGAGCTTCTGTGGGCTGTAAAGTTTTCATTACTTATACAGGGTTTTTCATATAATGGAATTATGATGTTGATATGCTGGAGGTAAATACTGAGTGGTTTATGCAAGAAATGACTAACTGTGTTATGAGGATTGACGCTGAGATGGCGAATTTTTGAAATTTGGCTTAAGTCATAACCACATTGTTGATCAAGCAGATTTAAGAGGCAGCTGAAAGTAGTTGACTACTTTGAGAGAAGAGTAACTTATGGAAAGTGGAGATATTAAATGCCTCATCATTAGAACATCAAATTAGAAAACTATGTATCGCTTGGACCAACTAGAAGTGGCCAAAAACACTTATTATTTCAGGCTCTTGGATCTTCCATTCTCTGAGATGGTAGGTCTGCAAAAATAAAAAAAGAGAACTAGTTTCATTTTTCAAGCCAAAAAGAATTATATTATGAGCGTAAATTCCTACTGTAACCAACTAGCGGATGTGATGAGCCAGCTCCATGATATTAGGTTCAAAACTTCCAATGAGAGCATCCTAGATGACATGGTCAAGATTCTGCATTGCATTGCTTTAAAAATAGGTAGCAGAGAAATGATACCCTTGAGACCTTCACTGAGAAATTAACGAAATTAATGGGACTAAAGAGGAAGAACGTTGACATTAAAATAAAACAAGGCTTAGGAACTCACCAATTACTTTTCATTAGATATAAAGGTGACGATAATGGGTTGGGATATAATGAAGGATCATGAGAATAAAACTTTGTTTCCTCAGAGGGGTCCCTCAAGTAGTCAATTAATGATAATGGACTAAACATCTACTACATATAAGGCCACTAGAGGAACAAGCATTGTCACCTTTCCCAAATTTTTCTTCAACTGAGCTCAAAAATTTCACAAAAGTTGAGACATTGAGACTCAATATCACATAAGGGCAAGAGCTTCACCATTGGTAATATTACCCTCTTCAACTAAGATGAGGACAACTAGATTTCTTGAGATTCAGTTTTCTATAGATAAAACTTTATATTTTTTTATGAAGCTATTAATTTCTACTTTAGATATTGAAAACACTATCCATTTCACCTGTTACCTATATGATAGCTTGTTATAGTATCAAGTTGCATCTAGCGCACTGAAGCTCTATGGATGGACTGTGAGGATGGATCAAAAAAGTTGGACTTCTTGACCAGCAGAAATTAGTAGAAAGAAGCTCTATTCAAATTCACTGATTTATTCACATTAGAAGCACTTGTACTAGTAGTGGACAGAGTACTCTCTGAGGCTGATTCTGAAATTTTGATGGCATCGCAGTATAACCACACTATAGGCCTTTTATTGCTATTGTTCTGGTATTAGAAGATGATGCTTCCTTGCTTAGAATTAACTTCTAAGTTGATTATTAGCCACATTAAGACCTCAATTTATACAACGAGAAGAAAAACTGTGCTAGCCAGTCTGCTGACCTTGAGCCATCCCTACTGAAAACATTAATCAGAAGCCAAGTCTGAGAGTAGGGACAATGAATAGTACTCAAAGGTGTGACTCCTACCAGATACCTGTTAAAATGGCGATCAACAGGGCCTCTTTAAAGTGCACTGCCCCTCAAAATTTATAATTTTTGTTGTGCAACATACCCTACATGATCAGGAAAAGATCATGCAAAATAAAGGGAGTAATTATACTAATACCAAAAAACCCCATCAGTCCCTTTTAAAGTTAAATTTTTCTCACTACAAGTCGCATGCCTCCAACGATGATCTTCTATAATAACAGGCTATCAATGTTGTAAATGTGCTGACTTGCTCTCAAGAAAAGGTGACTGACGCACAGAAAGCATGTCATAAAATCAAATAACCTTAACTATCAACTATTAGAATAAAACCTGATAAGCAAACCTTTCCCACCTGCTAATTAACCATCTTTCAAAGAAGTTACTGTAGCCATCCTCATGGACAATATCGGCAAGGAGTATTCACAGATAGAATATGCCTTATTAGGTTTCTGGACAAAAAGTACTTCTGTAATTTTTTATTCCTAGCGTACCTACTGTAATATTTTATGGCAAGTAATTAAAATTCGCAAAATTATTGTTACTGAGATTTAGTGGTTATTTTTCCAAAAACTGATGACAAAACTGCCGCTGAAGATTTATGTCAAACATTTAGTAATCTTTTTACCGCAGGATTTGAGAGTGCCATGTCCAAAGAAAAATATGGTTCCCTACCTTTCTATTTGAAATGATCGCCCTTTCAGTCCCTGCAATCATGCTACACAATCAAAATTACAATATGCTAATAGAAGTGGCCTTCATGTGCTATTTTAGAGCAATCGCATATATGTTAGAATAGACATTTGAAATATTTGGTCAAAGGATACTGGGCTACTTTGAACTGAACATCATCCTTAAGGATCTGGTCTGTAATTCTCATATAGACCTCACATACTGGGATGTAGTGGTACTTATCAACTATAGATGACTAAAGAAGAGGACAAGAGCGCTACTCAACCATATTGATGAGTACAAAGGGATAAAATCATGCTTGAAAGCATAGTGATAATATCCAGACACCAAGTGATAGTGTGCACCACACTGGAGGTGGACTTACCCAAAATGTGTATGCCAAAGTAATTATGCAATATCAGCACTCTATCTTAGAACCACATGTGGCACTTGGTATAATACTACTGAGTCATGGATATATAAAAAATCTACTACTAACATGAGAATGCGTCCCTTACGGTGCAAAAAAACCCATTGGTAGCCTTTCTAAACCTTACTTTATAGACTAATCCAAATTTATCAAGTTTAGCTCACAAGAAGATTTTGGTCTTCATGGTGGCACTTTCATGATCATCCTGATGGTTATTCTCAGAGAATATATAGTGGGATTAACTAAGGTTTAGAAGTATTTAGTACTTGCTCCTGTTTGGAAATACCGTAAGATTTTGCTACTAATGATCATACTTGTCCTGTGCCCCAAAGTTAATTCATCATCTAGATTTGAAAGACCAAAATCACATTTAATCATTATAATATGCCGCTTATGTGTCATGAAATACATTTTCTCCAAAGAAACATGGATGCTAATTATAAAAGGAATGCTGAAGTCAACATAGAGTCCTTGAGCTTCACTGGTACTGATCATCGAGAATTAAGATGGCATCAAATAGGTAATGATTGACTACTGAACTTTTATGAATGTTGAAGTTTTGGTCTACTTCAGATGGTCTGGTTATTCTTTCTGGATAAGTGAGTTTTGAGCGCCTATTGTATGGAGCCAATAGACAAGAAGGTGACAATATTCAAAGTAAAATCCTTGGAAATGACACTTAGAGGCTATATGCTTCTGTCATTTACTTGTACAATGGTTCACTGCCCTGATCCTTCTGATCACAAGTAATTCCTCAACTTTAATACAACAAAAAAATACAAAAATCTTATATATTAAACTATTAACTTGTATTGGTAGAAGATTGTTTATTTACTTATCTGACCTTAGAGATAATCTATAGGGTTTGATGTTAACCACACCTTACCTATGACACCTCATTTATTGGTGACACTTAGCCAGTGAAACACAATAAATTCATCTGAGGGTCTAAAATCTGGGGTAACTCCACATGGCCTCAGGGGCAGTGTCAAACTGACAGTTATCTCGAGACAGCGTTTCTGATGCATCTTCAAATAGCTAAACTGTTACTCCTATTGAGCAATTGGTAGCACATACCAAGGCGATTCATATCACTAATTAATAATTAATTCAATCAAAAACTCAATTAACATTAAAAACTAATTTTAACATAGACTGATAAAGCCCCTGGACCCATGTCATCTTAGTTGATTATTATTAGGTGGAACCGTTAGACTGCAGATCCCAAGTTTTGGATATACTTTGGATATTTTCAATCCATAATCAGTGATAACTTCAATATGATAAATAGTAAATTAGCATTAGCTAATATTATCATTTCCCCTATCAAATTACCTGACGATTAAGGTCCAGTCGTCCATTCAACAAGATACATAAGATGAAAATGGATATGACAGCCTCATAAAAAAGTTACCCCACAACTATACCTCCTTATGCTGAATGTCACTGATGATCCAACCAGATGCTGTCTGCCAGGTCCACCAGTTAAAGTGGGCTCTGGACAAAGGTTTTTCCAAAGCTTCCTCGCCATCTGATATAGTTTTTGGGCTGATAACTTAAGGTATATATTTAGATTTTATAATTGTTATAATAACCCCTTTGTTTGGCTTATTTGCAAATAAAGGTGCGTGGCGGCTCCTCTTGTTGGGTTGGGCTTCATTAGTGTGCTAAAAACACATCAAGAAAAGATTTCTACCTTCTGCTAAGTTTTGGCGACGCAAAAAACTACTTGGGAGACTCCAGATACTTCTCTGGAATAGATTTAATACTGTTATATTGGCAAAAGCACTTCCAGAAGCCAAGCAGGAGAAATGCATGATATCAGATCTTTAGATTTATTACAGCCCATGAAAATGCCCCAAGGGCTCTCAACGTCACAGGAACATATCAACAGACTATGGACACAATCCTTGGCGATCTCATGCTAACTTGAATTCTTATATACAAAGAGAATATTAAAGTGTTCTTTTTAGAAGTTATTAGAGTACTTGGGGCACCAAGAAGAGGTGTTCAAATTGACTTGTCTAAATATGATTATCTAAAACTGAAATTTGTGCCTTTTTCAAAGAGCAACTGGCCTATCACAGGTTTGTTTTAGATGCAAATGGCTTACAGCCCCAACTCTCCAAGATTAAAGCACTTTTATAAAATTGAAAACAAAATAATAAGCATGACATATATGAGTTTATAGGGATGCTTGTATACTACTAAAACTTCATCCTCAGCTTCAACAGCATTATGGAACAGCTCTCCAGGCTTCTGAAGAAGGATGTATCATCCACCTAGATGAGATAGTACCAGTATTCCTTTAACACTTTCAAACGTCCGTGGTTAGCGCCAGGTGCTACTGAACCTGGACTTTGTAAAGTTTATAGTGCAAAATGAGCAAATTTTTTCAGCCATAGGATCAGTATTATACAAAGAGACAAAAATGGCGCGGAATGATCCAGTCAATTACTGGAGCCAGAGCTTAAATCGTCTCAAAGATTTGTGTACATTCACGCATTGGATTTTTTAGACATAATATATGGTTCTGGACAGTCCCAGGTATACCTGCATGGAATTAAGTTTTAGGTTGTAACCAACCGTGTGTCATTCACTGTGATCAACAGAAATCTATGGGAGATAGAAGGGAAACTAGCGCGTTTAGCCCTCAGGTATCAGTATGATGACTTTTGATTATATTTTACCCTGGAGTATGTCAACATGATACTTACTGAATTTTGCAGCTAACTACTGTCACATTTACAATGGAACTCGCAAAATAATTTACAAAAATCTATATTGACAAATATGAAGGAAAATTAACAAAAGTGATATGATCACTGGACTAGATTAGGGTCAATACTCTCTGGAAAAATAGCAAGCTGTTAAAAATGATGTTTATATATGAATTTAATAATACTATCATAGAGATTAAATATAAAACTCAATGCACACAATGCAGTAGAGCACAGATGCTATGAAAAACGATGGAATTTTTAAAGACACAATATTATTAAGGGGACCAAGAACTTCTACATCCTGAAGATGATATCGTGCTACCATAGGCCAGGTAGATAAGCTCTTCTTGAAAAAGTCTTTCTGTTGGCTGGTAAAGCATCAGTTTGCATGGCACATGGTGTCCATCAAAGTTTTAGGCATTTTTCCTAGCAGCGCAAATCACTACGAGTATATCATTGCTGTCATAGACCACCTAACAAAATGGGTGGAAGTGTGAGCCATCCAGGACCTAGAGGTAGTAATAAATGGAAAGTTCATCATGGAATGCATCATTCAGTGGCACGCATCTCCCACTTTATCCTTACAAATAAAAAGGCTAACTTTACATAGCATGTATATATAAACTGAATGTCCTGATGGGTAAAAGAGGGTTTGACAATCCCACCACTTAAAGTCATGTTGGATTATGAAGCACATTAACGAAGAGCTAGGTAAAATACTTAAGAAAATCTGAATTGACCAGCTATTAGATTTGAGTCCCTTCTTCACATTGTCATGTTTTATAACATCAGTTATCACTCTGCGACTTAAAAGTGTCCATACCAGTTATTTTATGGAATACACACGTCCCTACCTCTACAATTATATTTCTTAGTAGAAGACACAGCTAGAATTGACCCCTAGCGTTAACAGATGAAAATAAACATCAGCACTGATAAAGCTTAAATTTGAAGTCTAACCTACAATTTAACAAAAAAAGTGAGGGAGCAGGACATTAATTAACAACGACAGGCTAAACTACCATATTTTGAGATTGGAGAATACACGGTATATAATGACAATCATGAGTTTTTTCAGAAGAGCTATTTCCAAACATATGGATTGGACCCTTTGAGTTAATAAAAAAGAAGTTTAATAATGCCTACACATCAAAAGTGACAATGAAAAGATAATTTGTTAACTGTGTCCATGTCAAGTTGCTCCGCAAATAAAATATAATAGAAAAAAGGGAATTAAAAAAGTATACATATTTATTGATAATAATAGTAAAAATAAGAATAACAAAGACATAAGTATACAATAAAATATTAGCCGCAATTTATTAGCAAAAATGTAAGCACCTGATCTGTACACTTGCGTCCTAAACTATAACTATTCTTGTTGCTGTTGCCTCCTCTAGCCACCTCTAGTGCCAACCAACAAGAGAACGCCCACTCCTTTGACTTCATCTACGCTGCTTGGATGACTAGGTTTCCTACCATTACTGCGACTAATCTTGTACTGACCAAGTTCAAGCATAGGAGAGGGCTGCATTGGCAACAGCTTTGTCATGAACTGCCCTCTGAAGGTGGAAAGGTTTCTTTGGATAGCTCTGTGGATGAATAAGAATCAGGAGCCAGTGGTCTAGGATGACAAAGAGGAAGAATGTCATAATGAGAATCGAAGCAGACGTGCTCTTGTGCAGACAGGAGAAGACCTTGCAACCATACTGCTGAATGACATGAGATAATAAAGATTAAGTGATATAGGGGAGATAAATTGAGCAAACAATGAAAAACAAGTGATTTTTGAAAGTGGAGAGAATGATGCGCCTAATGTCAGACAGTCAACCAATAAATCATCTATGCTGGGGAACACTACAGGTATGGGTATAACAACAGAATATGCGGTCTAAAGCAGCCATTAGACTACTGCTCAGTGTCAATCCACTCCAAGACCAGGCTTGACTGGTGAAGAGAAGTAAGTAATGTTAATGAAAATGAAAATGAACATCAATGGGATACCTCTCTCAGGATTGCCTTTATCTATGGATGAAAAGCAGCAGAAACCCCGCCACGCATAGAATTGAGACAATTATCTTGGTAATCTATAATTAGTGAGCAAAATTGATTGGCATGGACGGGTCTCCATTGACTAACTGAGAAGGACCCATCATATGTAATGCAAGAGGTTACAAAAATTAATCTCCACTGTTATAATTTCAGCAGTATTCAATAAATATGCTGGCGGATTTTCACACAGGGTTAACCCACTGAGCAATAGGGACCAACGATATGATGATCACTGCCATCAAAACAACAGAATAACTTTAAATAAATATGAAGCACCTTCTCCCAAAACCTCTTTTATTAACTATACTTTAATACCTTGGATTCTTCTTATTCCACTTTTCTCTTATTCTTCTTAACAACAACCCTCTTTGATAATCTCGTCCCGCCTATATTGTAGTGACTTAGGATGCTATGACTCATATGGCTTAGTAATTTAATTCGCCATATCTTATTGGCTCCATCAATTCTTCATTTGTTAATTTTACAATCGCCTAATTTGAGGAGATTTCCCAATAACCAAATATCGCCTCAATTTGAGGCACTAAAATTACCATTACCATATTGAATCTCGACGGATTCCATTCATTTTTCCATAATGAACTTGGGCTTATCATCCAGTCATATCAAATTCACAACATTACCCCCTCCTTGACTGGATGATAAGGATACTATTGTTTGTACGGCTGGAGGAGCTTTGCATGAACTCAGTTAATGATCCGACCGCCTGTAGGGTCCTTGATAGTATATGCATCTATAGCAGTCTTCTCAATGACTTTGAATGGCCCAATCCAGATACTGGCCAGCTTATGTTTCCGGCCAAACCCATGTTGATCATGGAATAGGACCATGTCTCCATCTTTGAACTGTTCTAGGTTACTCCGTCATACCTGATTGGCAGCCTGGCCTTTGACTTTCTTGGCTATGTTGAACGAGTACACTTTGGTTTGTAATTTAAATCAGCGTATTTGTTAGGATGGTCAGATAACGCTGTGGATCCATACCGCCAGTGTCCTCTACACAAGCACATAAGAGAGTGGGCAGAGCGGGGTGCCATCTGTAAAGTAACCAGAATGGGATTTTCCTCATGTCAGAATGATAACTAATATTATAAGCAAAGATGGCGGTGGACAAAAGGGAGCTCCAGTCTGAGAGTCAATCCGCTACTAATATACAGAGTATGTTCACTTAAGTCCTATTGACTCGCTCCACCATTCCATTAGATTCAGGATGGTATGGGGTTGTCAAAACTCCTCAGATGGCCATTAGCTCATTAAGCTTTGGGAAATGTGGGAAGTGAAGTTAGTTTCATTGTCAGTAGGAAGAACTGGGGACAACCATGTTGCTGAATTATACATTCCATGACAAACTTGGTCACCGTTAGCGCCCCTAAATCACCTATTGGCCATGCCTCAACCCACCTGGTCAAGTGGTCAATTGATACCAATATGTATTTAGACCGGTTTGCCCCTGTTGGTAAGGGAACCACAACATCAATTTAAATGCTGTGCCAGGCGAAGTGTGGCTTCACTAACCGGTATGAAGTCTTAGAGCGGAATGGCTTTTCCACTTGGCACTGGTGACAGAAAGAGATAGTATCAAGTACATCAAAGTTCATGCTTTCCCATTAATACCAAGGTCGCAATAATTCCATATTTTTACATACTCCACCATGTCCAACTGCTCGGTGGGTGCTCATAATAATATTGGGGTGGGCAGAAGGTCTTGGATTATTCTGGGTAGTGTCCCCTATACGCTTATACAACTCTCCACTTTTCTGGAACGTATTGGCCCTTTTTTCATCCAATACCTTTATGACTGGGGGCGGTTCATTATTGTACTTGCCACTAAGCATCTTATCAAACATAATATTGCTCAGATCCGCCATAACTGAAATCGTGGGTAATTTTGATAAATTAATCAGCAATCTGGTGTTTTCTCTCCAGGTCGATGCAAACTTATAAAATTGTATGCCTGCAATTTAAGAGCCATCGGGCTAGACGCCCTTCTGGTTCTTTAAGATTTTATAACCAGCATAGCGATGAATGATCCGTTACAACTTTGAATTTTACTCCATGCAAGTACACCTGGAATTGTTTATAGGTGTAGATCACCGCTAAACACTCGTGCTCAGTCACAGTATAATTGTGTTCATGACTGTTCAAGATACGACTGCAATAAGCTACCAGATGCTCTTCCCCTTCCTCATCTTTTTAGGATAGGACTGCTCCTACAGCAGAAAGGGATGCATCTGTTGGAACAATGAACTCTTTCTCAAAATTGGAATAGTGTAACACCGGTGCACTGTTTAATGCCACTTGAAGAGTATCAAAAGCACATTGCTGACGCTCAGTCCATTCAAACGTAGTGTCCTTTTTTAACAACTCTAATAGCGGGCCCCCAATACAACTGAAGTTAGGGATGAAGAGCTGGTAATGGCTGACCATTCCCAAAAATGCCTGTATATCCTTTTGCTGTTGGGCGGAGTCATTTTATGGATAGCTTCCACCTTGGCTGGTTGAGGTCACAACCCTGTGGCGTCGACTACAAACACCAGGTACTCCAGATGGTCCTTATAAAGTGGCATTTCCGATGCTTGATCTTTATGTTGGCCTCAACAAGCCAGCGGAATACAGCTTCTAATGATTGATGTGTTCCGAGAAGGTTTGGGAGAAAACATTAATGTCATCAAGGTATACAAATACACATGAATTTTTAGGTTCCCCAGAATAGTATCCATTGAACGTTGAAACGTAGCTGGGACGTTACACAGCCCTTACGGCATCCAAGTTAAATGAAAAAAACCTTTGGAAGTGATTACAGCGCACTTTTCCTGCACCTCCAATAGCAACTTGATTTGCCAATAGCCTGAGATCAGGTCCATAGCTGAGAAGAAACGAGCTCCCCCTAGCCGATCTAAAGCATCATCAATCCGTGGTAAGGGATAGGAGTCTTTTTTGGTGATGCTGTTAAGCTTTTGGTAGTCTATTAGTATGCGGTTGGTGCCATCCTTCTTTTTTAACAATCAGAATGGGTGAAGCCCATGGACTCTTTGATGGTTCAAGCATCCCTTGCACTAATAGCTTGTCAATTTCCTCGTTTACTACTCCTTCTGCCACCCTTTTTTTTGGTACTAGATGGTCCTTCTGCCACCCTTGATTGGCAGATTGGCCTTGATCTGATGGGAGGGTAATCTCCAGTGTCCAGCCTATGAACCACCCCCCGCACACATCCTAAATTGTGGTCATCAACAGCGAAAATTTCTTTATATTTTTTAAATAAAGCGATTGCCCTATCCTTCTGTGTTTCTGACAGCCCCATTATTTAGTCACACGATACTACTTCAATTATATTGAGCTGCGGTTTGAAAGGCAGACCAAATTCCTCCAGTGATCCAAAGTCATGAACTGAACTAACCTCCTCAATGGGGATAAAGTACAAGTATGCCACTATTTGGTGGCAGCGGATTTGCAGTGGTACCATTTGTAGTTTGCAAGCAAAACTTTGACTTCCCCCTACCCTGGTAATATAAAACATGGGGCTACGTGAGGCTCGAACTGCAACTACTGATATGGCTCAATAACTTCCCCATAGAGTCCATGTGGAACTTCTATTACCAAGTCCATGCTTACTATAGATTGATGCTTGGATGGAATTGATATAGGTCCAGCAGCTTGGAGCGGCAGCCCTTGATATTCATAAAATTGATGTGGAAGGGCCCTGGTTTTGCCCTTTAACTGAAGGTAGCACACTGGGTTACTATATCACTATAAGCTAGATTGATATTCCCCATATGCACTGGATCGTTTGGCACTCCGCTAGAGGTGAAGTGAATTGGGATCCTCTGACCCAATATTTCAAGAGTCTGGTCTGTCGTAAAGATAACAGCCCCATAGTGTCGCAAGAAGGCGGTTCCAATCAGCAGATCATAATGCCTATTTGGTAACACTATAGCTGGGGCTACCTCAATAATAGACACAAACTGCAATGGAAGAGCACTGTATGCTCCCTCAGAGACTTTGTTATCCTCTCCAGCAGTTCCATATACCACTTGATGGTCCACGTCCATTTATAATGATAATTTGGCCACCAACTTGGTGGAGACTATATTGACAGGGGCACCTGTATAAGTGATGGCACAGACACGGGGTCTTAGCTACAACTAGGTCACAGTAAGAACATTCGGTTTAAGATGCATCTTGAATGTTTGTAACATAGACATTTATGGCATCTCTGTTTTTAAGAAAACCCACAAACCCCTCGCCAATACTGGGGTATTGTGTGATAATAGTGTTGATTGGGCGAGCGACGCTTACTGCTTGCAAGAGAGGGGCATCAGAGGAGGGGTCCAACTTTTCAGGAGATCTTGGTCAAACATCTGGCAAGCATACAGCTCAACCTGCAACTGGGACCCCTCTTCTGCCATAGCCGCAGATTGCACTTGTGTCAAAATACTCACCCCTCCAACCAGCTGTTGATAAAAGACTGACACATCATCCAAGGGAGCTTCCACTGAGTGTACAGGGGTAGGTTCAGGTGGGACGTTTTAAGTTAAATTAGTGGAAGTAGAGAGTCCCATCTCTACTACGCTCTGACTTTTCCCTGTTTGTACTGTCCCTGCGGGAGGGAATAACCCTGACTATGAAGACAAATTCTGGCCAAATGCCCAGAACAACCACACAAAAATCATATGATCCTGTAAGTTCTGCGTCCATTATTGTTGCGGAATGGCTCATCCCAAAAGTTAGGCTGGGGTCGAGCAGTGTAGACAGACCCTTCCTGATAGTTGAACTGCTGACGGCAACTCCATTTGAGATGAGGCATGTGCTTATAATAAGGCTGGTGGTTACCAAACGGACGCTGAACTGGAAGAGATGACTTCCTCAAATAAACAGTTCCAGCAGCGGAGAAGATATGGTTCTGCTCTATGTTGGGCGGAGGGAAGTTAGTGGATATCTGGCACAATATTTGAATTAGTTAAGCAAAGAGATACCAACTTCTAAATATGGAGCCATGGTATTGAAAAGCTCACAGTATGGTTTCTCAGCGGAGGTCAATGCTATGCATACATCTGATTCAGTTAAAGTTCCTGCACAATTAAAACATGAGCTTCCATCATAAACCAATCAGCAAATGCAGTGAGGGTCTCATTATGCTGAAACCTAATTGTTAAGAATTCCGCCTTCCGCTGTGCCATTTTCATAGTCCATCCAAATAACCACAACACAGTATCTTTCACTTTTTGATAGGTAGCGGAACTGGTTGGAAGATAGCAAACAACTTGGTCAGCGCTGTCAACATCCAAAGTGGATATTAATAATTTGGCTTTACACCGATCTGAAGCTCTTTCCATTACAAACTCAAATCACTTAAAAAATCCTTGGATGTTTCCAATGCGATCAAATGGAGGCAGCTTATCAATATGAACCTCCTGTAGAAGCTCATTTTTCCACTGAAGCGCAGCGTCCAAGGCAAGCTAGAGTTCTACATATTCAATGTTTGCGGCATCTCAAAAAGACTCCTTGCCAGAGTAAGCCTGGTAAACATGGATAGCAACTGAGGAAGGTTGTTGGCTTTATTATTGTCCAATGGGCCCCCTGTAGTGAGCACCACTGGTATAACTCTTGTCATTATTCAATTAATACGCCGGCGGATTTTCACACAGGGTTAACCCACTGAGCAATAGGGACCAATGATATGATGATCACTGCCCTCAAAACAACAGAATAACTTTAAATATATATGGAGCTCTCCCTCCCTAAACCTCTTTTATTAAAGGTACTTTGATACTGCGGATTCTTCTTATTCTGCTTTTATCTTATCCTTCTTAACAACAACCCTCCTTGATAATCTCATCATGCATATATTGTAGAAACTTCGAATGCTATGACTTGTATGGATTAGTAATTTAGTTCTCCATATCTTATTGGCTCCATCAATTCTTCATTTATTTCACAATTGCATAATTTGAGGAGATTTCCCAATAACCTAATATCGCCTCAATTTGAGGCACTAAAATAACCATTAGCTTATCAAATCTTGACGAATTCCATTCATTTCTTCATAATGACCTCTGGCTTATCATCCAGTCATATTAAATTTACAACATCAACTCCAAGTAATGACTGGTAGCTAATGTCTATTTCAAACGAGCTAAGCTGTTTCCAATAAGAATGCATGGTCCCTTGAATTGACAACCACATTGAAGCTCCACTAAACTTTTCTAAATGAGATACTATGTTACCAAATGAAGCCAGACGGAACACCTGGTAGCCAATGAACTCTTTAATTATCTCACCCTGGTATATGGCAATTTGTCATCCACTAAAGGAGCACCGTCTACATTGGTAATATCAGGGAAGTTGGGCGAAGGATAGAGTTTAACTCAAGAATATCTTCTTCATGCAATCAATCTAGATTTTCTAAGATGTCAGATGGTTTAACAAAAGCATCAGTGTGGCCCCCAACATATCACTTGCAATTTACAGTTAAAGGAAGAGTGGCGGAAATGGAATGCTATTACTCAGTCAAGGGGGTAAGTTCATAAGAAACTGATATGACTTAGCATTGGCTTGAAATTATTACATTATTGGTTGGTTGCCAAATTGGCAAATAAATATCTTATTTTTATTAAAAAATTAGCAATTTTTTTCCGCCATTACTAAATTCTGTGAAGAACAGAATGGCTATATGTTTTCTGATGGGTAAACTACTCTGAATTGAATATTGTGGGAGATCTTAAAGTTAAGAATATCAGACGTTGACGCAAATCCTTTTTGTGAATATAATCTTTGTATAAGATGTAGATACAGACATGCAGCTATGGCGATTCTTATAAGAACCAAAGATGACAAGGCATAAGGGGATAGAGAGAAGTACATAGGCTTGAGAATATTAACTGGTAATGAGACTCTGCCTGTATAAGAGAGATCATAAATAGAGATGTTGAGACTGGGAAGTAGAGGGACTCTACAAATAAAATATTGAGATATTGTTCATATGTCTATTGATTTTTGAGTTTAATTATAATGATGGATGGCGATCATCATATTGTCAACCCAATGCATTAGTGGTACCTAAAATCCTGTGCACCTTTACATTAAACAGTTCACATTTATAAACATTTCTCTTCTGGAAACATGATATACTGAATCCCTCTAGCCTACAAGGATTTGGATATTTCAGCAGGTTCATGTTGGCTTCCGGCACATTTTGGCTTTACCTTGTGACATTTTATCAGTTTAATAAGACTCATTTTTGAGGGACTTACCATCTTGGAGATTATCAAATCTGTTTTCGTATAATTCTGGACCATTTGTTGCACTAACTGTTTATCAGATCAATAGTTTGTTGATCAGATAGCAATGTCAGAGTATATCACTGACCTTAGGCCTGTTCCCCCCTCATGCAACACATTTTGCCAACATTTGATATATAAGCCTCCCCTTATTTTATAAGAGAATCCCAACTTAGAATTATAACAGTTTTAGGTACAATTTTCATCATCATTTTTGACTCTAAAAAAGTTTTGGTATAACTCACAATCTTGCCTTTACTGGCTATAATAATCTTTAAATGGTTTTGGGTTAATGTAGCAAGCTTCAGTCCATTATTCTATGATCTTTTGTTTCACCCTCTTCTTAGGTACCATGTCCAATGTCATTATACCACCAAGGCGTCCGCTGCACTCCCAAATACCATCCCGTCCTCAATTTGGTTTCTGCATGTACCCATAACACTATCCCTTTCCAAGGCACCACCACGCGCGCTCTTCTGTTGAGCCTCCAACCTCATCCTATAAGCTGATGTTTGCGCCTCAGCATGTCTAGACCGTTGGCCACTGTACCAAAGACCCTGGGCCACCAAAGAGTGCCATGTGAGTGATCATGGCACCTGATAGCACATTTCCGTCTGTGCCTCATTCCCCTCGTCTCCTCTGCATCCTGTATATGGATTTAACTTTCAAATGTAACAATCAGTGATCATAAATGGATTTCCTTAAGGTTGGGACTTTAGATTTTCATTAATTCAATGGTTGCATCCTAATAACTCCTGACATTACTTAATTGTTGAGCATACTTTCTGGGATATTATATAATATAAATTATAGATAAAGTTTAGCAAATCTGGGTTAAAATAAATGATTCAAATACACCATCAAGCGAGTTGGTGAGACACTAGAAATTTTCTAAGCCCCTAATCTTAATTTATTACTAAATGATGTAAATCTTGCTGGACTACTTTCTATCAGGTTGAGGATGTGTTCCTTTTTTCTCATTTGGAATTTTTGGTTAACTATTTTAAATAAAAGACTATTCACATATGTCATAACTCCCATTTAGGAGTCACGTTATAAATTGAAAATAAAATATTGAATTGTGTAGTCAGTGCATGATTAAAAACTAAGTCTCATAACTCCACAAAGGCATTGCACTTTTATACAACTGAATATTGCTTATGCAGAAACTTGTGGCTAGTGGACCTAAAAGTCATTTGAATCATCCTACTAGGGGATCCTATAAGGTTGCATGAGCTCAAGCTAACAACTTAGCCATGAATGCGGCCAGAGGTCAGTTTAGGCATCTATTCAGTTTGCTTCCCAAAATTGTCCTACTTTTTGATTTGGGATTTGGGATCAATAACTTGTGCTCATTCAAATTATTTCTGAGATGAGACAGAGCTTACATGTCATGAGCGCTTGCCACACCTTGACCAGTTATAAAAAATTCTAATCGTTTAACTCATCTTATATGGATATACCAAGACACATGAACTCAAAAAATTAGGAACTGGCCTTTTTGTCTTTGTTTGTGCTGTGTTTTACTTAAATTTTTTGCCTATCTATTTGCTAACTGATTGAGAAAACTCTATTTTATTTAGTTTTCCAAATGTCAATTGACAAGTGATGTCATGTGAACCTTGTCTGTTACAACGAAGATTAGATGTCACAACCTGAAGATATAATTTTTGGCTTTGTATCTCTAATGCATCTTGTTAACATTCACCAACTTTGCTAGAGCTTGGTGGAACTTCGAGTGATGCATAATGCCAGACAAATTGTTTAACCCAAAATTTATCAGATTAGTAATTGTCAATAAGATACCAAAGGCATAATTTTTGCCAACCCTTGGCTTATTTCCCCACAGATGCATCATTGTAATGATAGCGGCAAGCTTAGTTTAGACTGGCATGCCAGTCTGAATGCTGTGACACACAAATGACAATACCAAATGCCAGAGGCGCTGCTGCTTGTATGACTTTGATTTGAGCTTGAAAAGATTTCACCAGCAAACACCAATATGACATAAATGTGAAAATAAACTGGCAATGAACCAGGTGGTTATGGCCACAGAGCCTGTGGGTTTGGAAATTTGAAAAAATTGGATTGGGTGGGTGGTTTGAATTTAATCACTGGGAAAAATAAGGATTTTTGGGAAACGGGATTTATAATAGATTTAAAAATAGAAAATCAACCATCGATTTTCTCAGTGTTTTACAACTCCTTAAATAGATGATTGATTTGGGGAATAGCTTAGAAAGATTCAGGATTAGTACTCATAAAAAACCTAACTTGGCAAACTTTGAGTGAAAGGGGGAAATTAATATACTTTGAACCAACTTTGAAACTGTTGACAGTGGTCTGAGTCACTGTTGGTTTGACATTGGCACCCAAATTGCAGTTTTACTGCGTTTCTGATGGTTACCACAATGGCGTTTTGCCAAATGGGTGACAGTAACCCCCAAAGGCCACCCCACATAGGGGCAGTTCTAAGAGGTCAGAAATGGGTTCAGAATACCCAACCTGCCTGCACCTGGTTGTTTTGGTATCCGTTGGCAAAAAGAGATTCATCAAATGACAATTCAAAATTTTGAGAGGAGGTTTTTGGGCTAGTGGCAACTTTCACTGATGACTTAGCATTAAGGACATCCTTCATGCAAGATACATGGCCATCAGGCTTTGTCACAAAAGTTTTTGAGGTCAATTTTAAGTCAGCAACAAAATTATCTAATGGTTCAACGTCATTAGTGAGTTTAACCCAGAATTTGACACTGGACACATTCTTCTTGGAAGGTCACGCCTGTTGGGCTTTATCACAAGGCTTTGAAGGCAGGTTTCAAACCAATGAATTTTGTTCCTAAATGGCCAAATGTTGTTGGTGTGTTTTAATGAAATTTGACACATGATTCTCCATTTATTGAATGTGTGAGCCTGTCAGGCTTTGTTACTGAGGGTTTAGGGCTTTCATGCCTTGATTTTGAGGCTTGTTGCCATTGACTTTATAATAACCTTTAGAACCCTGGGAGTGGCGGCTTGCAATTATTTTGGCACATATTTACTCAATTTGACATACCATTTCAGCGGATGAAAACTGTGGGGATAGGTGGTGGAAATTTCAAGAGAACAGTTACCCTTCTCTTGTCTACTACATATGTGAGATCGCCCTGTGATACTAGAGGTACCGCTGCTCTTTTCAGACCCTTTTTTGGATAACAGAAACACAGCCCAAACATCGATGAATCTCCCCCTTGGGTTGGGACCATCTAGTACTAAAAAAAAAGAAACACAGCCCAGTCTAGGCAATAGGGGACGCTCTCCTGGACTTATATTACCCTTCCCAATTTTCCAAAG
Organism: Massospora cicadina; assembly: GCA_022478985.1. Taxonomy (NCBI): domain Eukaryota; kingdom Fungi; phylum Entomophthoromycota; class Entomophthoromycetes; order Entomophthorales; family Entomophthoraceae; genus Massospora; species Massospora cicadina. The sequence goes on from JAKSZP010011894.1 coordinate 41,534, forward strand.
GGGAGGCGCCACCACCAGGGAACCGAGTGAGGGCCACTTTTTTGTGGGCCTTAGGCAACTTGATCGCCATTAGAGCAGCAATGATCTTGGGGGGGGGGGGGGGGGGGGGGGACAAGGGGCATCTAGGTGGTGGCATGGAAAGACTCTAGCAGCTCCAGACATTTGGCACAATCTTTGGCATGGACCTAACTGTTCTCACAGGCTGGATAGCCTTTCCATGCAACAAGATATTGCTTAGATCGCAGAGATTTGTGGTAATCCAAAATGCCTTCCACTTTAGCCACCTCTGCATCCTCGATTAAAATGGGCTCTGGATCTGAGGGGATCGCCTCCTTTAATGGAGATAACTGATACACATGGAAGACTGGGTGTTGCTTTCAGTGGAGTTGCCAATTTCACAAAGGAAAAGATCCATTACTAAATATTCTTCCACCAAGTGGGGACCCAAGCGTTTATTTGTAAGCTTATGTGAGGGGACTTTCATCTGAAAATGGTGCATGTCAAACGTAACATAAAACCCACCTTAATTATGTGGGCTGGGAGCTGCTTCTGATCTGTGAACCTCTTGAATTTACTTATAGTCTTGGTTATATGCTCCCAACCAAGGACTGCATGGTCAACTAAGCTGCGCATGATCAGCAGCGGCTGTTACCTCCAGGCGAAGGCACGAGCCAACTGTAAATTAAGAGTTGTACCCTAAGGTCACATCATATGGGGAAACCAGTGGAGGCATGTGTGCTATTATTATATTTTGAACTCAGAAATGGGGAGGTCATCAGCCCAGGTAACTTGATCAGCCACAGCATAGCACCGCAGGTTTTGTTTCAAATCTGATTAACCCGTTCAGTTTGTTCATCTGACTGGGGATATATGCAGTGGAAAGACAGGACGTAATCTTCAAGATTGCCAAGAGTTCATTCCATAATTGCGCCATGAACCGGGACCCATGGTCACTAACAATCTCCTGTGGGAGACCAAACATTGAGAACACATGGCGCACAAAAAGGCGAGCAGTTTTCTCAGAAGAAATAGTGGAGGAGTATGGGATGAATAGAGAAACTTTTGTGGAGCAGTCAACAACCACCATTACCGCTGTAAACCATTTGAACTGGGAAGTCCAATGATAAAATACATGGACACTAATGTCCATAGACCCTCATCCTGTTGTAGGGTTGAAGGAGACCAATCCTCACAGACTGGTCTGACTTGGCATGCGTGTAAGTTACACAGTCTGTGATCCAAACTGGAACATCCTTTAAAAAGCCAGACCAATTATAGGTACGCTTTATCAAGTCATACTTCTTGTTTACTGGATGTCCAACAGCGGGAGGATCATGATGAGCCTTGATCACTTCAGATCGTGGAGGGGAGAAACCCAAACCTGCAACCAAAATTGAATGAGACCCTTGGCCCAAGAATACAATGAATATTTCAAAGTATAAAGGAACAACCTTTCCAGAAGATCCACACCTTCTACACAGGCTCTTTGTGCTGACAAAACCCAAGAAAGTAGGGGCGAGTATGGAGCTAGGTCAACTGCTGAAACCACAGGAGGTACAATGGACATGATTTGGGTGGAGGGAATGAATGTGACCAGGTCTGCTTCATCTGAGTCTGCAGGACAATGCGCGGGATAGTGACTTATGAAATCAGGAAGAACATTCATTGCTGCTTTGACAAACTTATATTTGAAGTTAAAGCTGCACATATCCCAGTAGGTTTGGGTCTGCCAATGTGCCAACTTCTGTGACTTGTGAAAATTAAGAAGGGCTTGATGATCTATTCGCACTGTTGACTCATGCTGAGCGCCCTGCATGAGATACTGCCAGTGTGTTAAGGCCTATGACACGGCTGCCTGCTCCTTATCATAGATGGCCAAGGACTGTTCAGTTGGAGAGAATTTGTGGGAAAAATAGGCGACCAAGTGTTCCAACCCATCGTGGTCCTGAAGCAAGACAGCCTCAACTGGTACAAATGATGCATCACATTCTACTACATAGGGTTTAGAGGGGTCCGCATGTTTTAGGATGGGAGGCGACAAAAACACCTCTTTGATTGACTTGAGTGCCTGTTGGCACTCAGGCATCCAACAAAAGGGAACGTTATTACCTGTAAGCAAATGTTGTGGGGCAGCTAACTGGGATAGGGTGGAATTACTTTCTTTAATAATATGATAGTGTCCAAGAAGTTTCTCAATTACTTTTGGGTTGTTGGAGCCAGCCATTCGTGGATGTCGTCCAGCTTGTTGGGGGGAATGGCATACCCATCCTTTAAGAAAAGATTGCCCAAGAAGGTGACTTACTCTAAATAAAACTCACATTTTGAAGGCTTGACATACAGGCCCGCCTTATGTAAGGCAGCCACTACCGCTTCCAAATCCTTCACATGTTGTTTGGGAGCAGGGGTGTGTACTAAGATAATGTCAATATTTGACCAAACAGGTGAACCGGAGATCACTTGCACACTATCAATCATCTTTTTGAATGTGGCAGGCGCATTCTTTAGTCCAAAAGGCATTACTTAAAGTTGAAAAATGCCCATTTTGTTTGTTAAAGTTAGCCATTCCTGACCTTCAATTACCTGAATATGATTGAAGGCATAGACAAAACCAAGTTTATGAGAATACACGATTTGGTAATTACTTGGACAATTGTCTATTCTAATGGGAGTGGCTAGGGATTGTGAACTGTAATTTTGTTAAAGTTTCTGTAATCCACACACGGACAAAGGGAACCATCAGCCTCCCTGGCAAAGATGATGGGAGGGGTAACAGGGAATGTCTTTTTGAACAACCAACCCTTCTTAAGCATGCCATCCAACCATGCATTAAGGGCGGCCTCCTCCTCTGCTGTGTGCGGGTACATTGGTCAGTTAATGTTCACTACCTGCACCAATGTTATAAACCCCAAATCTAATCAGATATAGGGGGAAGCTGGTACACCTTCTCAGAATCAAAAATACTTTGATATATCATCAATGCTTCTGGAATATCAGATGGGAGGCCCACGGGAGAAACAATGGAAGTAACCAATCCATAACCTTGAGTTTTAGTAAGCGTATTCAGTAAGGTAAACTTGCCTTCCATCTGACAATTTGGAGTACAACAATATATTAGACTAAAGGTGAATCCTTACATGCTACTTATGCCACCAGCCCACACCCAAATTACTGGAAACATGAGGTTAGGCATTGCTGAGAAGTGATTGCAAAAACTAAACTGTGAATTGAGAAAGTTACTGGACGCCATACTTTAAATGATGGCTGGGAGGCTGATAATGCGACCATTACTGCAGGACCCAAGTCAAGGTCATTATCAAGCTGGTGAGCCAACTATAAGCTCATAAAGTATACCTGCTGATCCTGTGTCAACCAAGGCCTCAAATAACGCCTGGTGAGCTCTGATACTAATTTTCATTGGCAATAAAAAAGTAGGCGGAATTCTGTTTATTGGCAGATGTGGTTGAGTCTGTGGATAAAGAAGATATTGCAACTGGATTGGGGGAAATAAAAAAGTTTGTGGTAGGAGAATATGATTCATAAGCTGGAATGCTGGAATAAACTAACACGAGTGAAGGGGCAGCATCAGCTTTAAGGATTAATATGGATAATAATTCAGAGCTGGGATACAAAACCAAGGCCACATTGGCAGTTTAAAGCATGAAAATCTCATTTTGGAGGGTGAACTGAGTATATGTTGGATACACTGGGAAGTGCAGCCATAATAAAACTCCTTCACAACCCTATACATTTGATAAAAGATGCCACTGCTGCATCCATCTTGACAAGAAGGGTGGAAATGGTTGAAAGTAATGGGCAGTTGATTATGTCGTAAAAGCAGAAAGTTAAGTTGAGACTGTCCTGCCAGTCAGGATTCTGAGACACCTAAATGGCAAGCCCAAATGCCAGAGGCACTGATGGTTGAAAAAAGTTGATTTGCGCTGGAAAAGATTATACCAGCAAGAGCCAATAAGACATAAATTTGAAAATAAACCCAACAACAATCCAGGTGATCATGATTCCTGGTCCTGCAGGCTTGGGAATTTACAAAATTGGATTAGTATGGATGGCTTAATTTTTTCTTCATTGAGAAAAATAAGGATTTGGTAAATGGGACTTTTATTAGATTTTAAAAATAGAAAATCAACAATCAACAATCAATTTTCTCAGTGCATTATGACTGCTTAAATAGATGATTGATTTGAGGAATAGCTTAGAAAGATTTGGGGTTATGCCCTCAAGGTATGACTAACCCAGCGAACTTTGTGCAAAAAGAAAAAAATTACCATGAAGTACTTTAATATTGTCAGCAGCAGGCCAAGTCGCTGTCAGTCTGACCTCAGATTCCCAAGTTTTACCACATTTCTGATGGTTAGCGTGACTATGTCTTGCCTGACGGGTGATGGGAATCTCTCAAGGCCACCCCACATAGGAACGGTTCTAAGGGGTCAGAAAGGGGTTTTAAGATACCCAACTTAACCTCACCTGGTCACTTTAGCATCCATTTGGCCTTGCAAGATGCATCAAATAAGGATTCTAAATTTTGAGAGGAGGGTTTTGAGCTAGCAGTGACCTTTTCAAAAAACTCAGCACTAAGGACATGTGTTAAGGAAGATATATGCCCGTTGAGCTTTGTCCCTAATATTTTTGAGGTAAGCTAATAAATTGGTGCTAACATTCCCCAATGGGCTGATGCCATTGGTGAGTTTAACTGAGGATTTGACACTGGACATATTCTTCTTGGAAGGTACATGCCCCTTGAGCTTTGTCCCTGGTATTTTGGAGGCAGGTTTGAACTGATGACAACGTTTCCCAATGGTATGATGTCATAGGCTAGTTTTGTTGATGATTTGACACATGATTCTCCATTTATTAATTTGTGAGCCCGTTGTGCTTTGTTACTGAGGTTTTAGGACGTTCATGCCTTGATTTTTGAGGGCTCGTTTCCATTGACTTCATAAATAACCTTTAAACCCCTGGGAGTGGTGGCTTGCAATTATTAAAGCGCATATTTATTCAATTTGCCATACCATTTCAGTGGAACCAATTGCGGGGACAAGTGGTGTGATTTACAAAGGGGAAAGTGGTTACCCATTACTCATCTACTGGGTGAGATCGTTATGTGATACTAGAGGTACTACTGCTCTTTTTGGATCCTTTTATGTAGGGAATGGGAACACAGTCCAGTCTAGACAGAGGGAATGCTCTCCCAGACTTAAAATCATATTTTGCCAATATTTGGTTATAAGCTCCCACAATTTTAATAAATACATATTAGGATTCTGTCCATTTTATTAGGCACATTATGGTGTTCATTTTTAATATCAGGAAAAACTTTTGGTCAACTTCAGTATATTGCTTTTATTTGCTATGCAAAACCCTAATGGTTTCAAGCCAATGCAGTAGGCTTTGGACCATTACAGCTGCAATGTGCACCAAGATGAACAAAAGGAAATTTGAGAAGAAATAAAGCTACTATAATAATTGACATGTAAAAGTTATAATAAAATGGGTAATAGAACAAATTAGGCCAGTATACTCACTTGTGAAGGCACTAGTCTAGATAAGTGGACTAACTTTGGGTGTTACCATGGCTTAATTTGTAATGCATTCTCTTCTCATGTTGCAGGTTCTTAAAAGTTACTTGGTAGAAAAGGATCAAAATTACAAATTGTTGCAAAATATGGGTCTGAAGGAGACTAGAAATGTCATAAAAAGTTACTCCCTGTTTTTGATAAGGTTTGACTGCGCAGTTTCACAATGGTACTAACGCTTAACTAACAAGCCTTATTGTTTGATGACAAGAAGCAAAATCTTAATATTTAAAGATTTTGGTAAGATGTGACCAGTTTTACTTCAAAATTTCCTAGGTAGTTATTGCCTAGAAAAAACTAAAATATTATTTATAAAGTGGTTATATAACCAAAAACAAGGTGTCTATATTTGGGATATTATTTTTTACATATAGGTATGCATGGCAATTTTATGCTAACTTATAAGAAATCACCAACATTAGTTAACAGAAAATAATCTTACTTCTATACATTGATCTACAATATTTGACATGCTATTAGTCAAGACTTATGTCAAATCATTCAATAGTAGTGGCAATTGCACCTGAAAGTATTTTAAACAAGAATTAATGATTGATTTGACCTGATAACTCTTGGAAGACTGATCATCAACTTAGCCATAATTAATCTTTCTAATTATCAGAATTTCCCCTATTAAGGGTGAAGCATCAACTAGGTGTTAATTCTTTAGTTATAGTTAATACTGATGATTTTTTAATAAACTATACTATTAGACCTATATTATATTAGGTCTAAGATTATTATATGAAGCAACAAGCAATTCCCATCAATTACACTAGACTTATGAGCTAACAAATCAGTTAACGAATAAGAATTACTCTCCAAGTGATCCACTGATGGGATTGAGCAAGCTTGATGCAAAACTTGACTTATTCCTGATCATCCTGATTTATCTGATCTTTAATTTATATATTGACCTTGATATTTTATTTAACCTCCATCTATTATACTTCCCTAATACTATAATTAGTACTAAATGTTTCCATAATAAAGTAACTTTCCTTGCAGTATTATCTACTCTTTGAAGTTCAATTGCATATTTATATCTTTTGATTTCAGTGTGAAATCCAACAATTGATATAATTAGCCCACAGGAACCTCTGAACCATCGCCAACTGGTTAAGTTCCAATACTAGGGATTTAATAGGACCTCTGAACCTCTAATAAAGGTTAAGTCCTCTTAAAATTATTTGTATATTGGATTTCAGTGAAAAATCCACGATTGTCCAGCCATTTAAGTGAGCTTTGAAGGAACTGACCCAATTTATTATCAAATTCAGTGCAAATTCTAACACTATTGACATATTGCTAACTTAGAGCTTCGTTCTCTGGAGCCTAAAAGTCTTTTACACTAATTAATAAAAATTGTCATTCATGCCTAATCAAGTAAAGCACTAAATTAGAACATATTGGAAAAAGAATAACTTGATTAAATTTTCAAAGCTTAATGAAGTGATCCCAAAGTTTTTCTTTATTTAAAATTAAGGCCTTCTCCTCCCTTGGAGTCCTGGCGCTCAAATTAACATAACTCATATCAAACTTGGAAATTCATAAGATTGAAAATGGATATTAGGCAAAATGGAGAGTCAGATATGGAGAATTTGAAATACAAATTAAAGCAAAATTGTAAAATCTTACCATGAAATTTAAATAAAAGCAAGCAAATGCAGGAAATTGGAGAGAAATTTGAGATAGGTAAAATCTAGGAATATAAGCAGTGGCAGACAAGAACTTACCTTGAATAAATTTAGCCATTATGAGGTGTAGTTAATTGTTTTTTTACAAACAAGAACATAATTCTATCAACATACAACCAGCTAGGCAAAGTGGCGATAGGATGGGCGTTTATAAGGAAAAGGCAAACAGACACCTCCTATAATATTTCTTTTTGTGGATAAACTTACACCTATCTATGTGAGTTGCAACCACTAACTTATGCTTCCATTTTAAATGCCTAACACATAACTAAGAAGGCTATCTAATTTAGAATCATAATTCTTAAGCTTTGATATATAATGATTAATCACTTAATTAGAAGTTTTCTTTCATGTTTTTATATCATTGGTGTTTTAAAAAGTAGTTGAGGTGGGCTGACCTTAAAACAAATATAACACACCAGATTTTTTATAGCTGATACAGGTTTCAAACATATGTTGAGCAAAACCTGCACTAGGGTGGAATCAGAAATTACCCTGCCAGGATAAACACCCTTATCATTTGGTGTTTAAAGTACAATAAAATTTGATTTTGCATACATGCAAATGCTACTATTAAATACCATATATATACTTTTTTAGGAGATACATGGAGATCAGATTTCAATTTGTATAGAGATTGCTTATCTCTTTTGAAATATATTATGGGATCTTATGATTTTATGCTGGGTATATCTTGTACAGTCTATAAGCTTTTCATTATTGTGTCCACCTTGTTTCTAGTTTATCAAATTTTTGTGTTTTCAAATCATGATAAAGTTATTTAATCTACATGATAAATTGAGCTTAGTGTAGGTACCTTAAATAGTTGCGCACTTATAGTAGAGTATAGTTACATACTATGCAACTTCCTGTTAATAATAGTAATGATAAGAATAAAGCATCTTTATTGATAAAAGATAGCTTACATAATTAAGGATGTAATAAACAAAACATTTTCTGATATTTCCTAATGTATACTCCTAAACTTATTACAATAATATTGCCTAAATCTATATAATATACATAACATTTACCAAGATCTAATATGAAGCTGATATTAAATTTTTGCTATAAATACTTGATGATATGGAACATAAATATGGGATATATTCTAATAATAAAATTTAGCAAAAACTATTTAGATAATTATAAAAAGTATAGATTAACCTATGTCTATTATTAAGCCTTCATCCTTCAAACTTAAATTTAAAATATGGAGCTAAATGGCTATTAAGAAGTGTTGCCAGAGTAAGCTATGAAGCTATATGGTATTATTAGCAAAATCTTTAATATTACAATTCATTCTTATGATATATCTACTCAGATTCTAACCTTCTTACTGTTAGGTTTTCCATAAAGGTCAATAAGCCAGATGATGCTTGCTACCCCTTTTGAAGTAGAAAAGGTCAATTCCATTTTTAGAAAAATAAATATTTGCGCTTACTCCAATCCACAGGCTGCCTAGTATTTGGTATGTTGAAAATTTTTAGCTCCAGTGTAGAGAAATCCCTCAATTATACCAAAACGTCAAAAGTAATCCAGGTATTTCCCCCAATAACACCGCTCAGTTTCTTAAAACTCCTGAAATTTCAAAAGTCTGGTGGCTTTTATTATACAACATTCTAATATAATAATTAAAATTTTGCCATGAGTGTTATAGAATCCAACACCTAATTTACCCTCCCTTTTATTATTGATCTTTATCACTTGTTAATGTATGCAGATGTTAGCTTATATGAGCACAGGACCTCTATGGATGGAGAATAATTTTATTAGGAAAATTTTTTAGCAAAGTTCCAAGAAAACCAAATTGGGGAGCATCCAATCATGGAGTGCCCCATCACATCTCAAACCTCAGTTCTTGCAAAAATTCATGAACTGACTTTCTTCTCCTAAACGTGACCCCAGAAATATACAACCTGAGAAGAAGTCCAATTCATGAGCTGCAGAACTAAAGTACAGTGATTCTTTTTTTTAGTACTAGATGGTCCCACAAATTTACAGTTCTTCCAACCTTAAAACCCCTTCCCTAATTTAAGTACAGTGCCTTTACTTGTGAGGGTACAAGCCATTTTTGTTCTAAGTCTTAATTTTTTAATAGAAAATTTTTTCCCTCTAATCATATAATTTGCCATCTTTCTAGTATTTTTTGTGCATCATGGCATTAGGTGAGGCCGTTTTTGGTGCAGCCATGAAGATGGCTCTCTGCTTGTTGACTAGAGGGTTTTGGGACCACACTTGAAAGCAGGTTCTTGGTTAACTGGTGGCTGATCAGAACCTGCCAGTTTGCAACCAAGACCAACTAGGGCTTCTCAGGTCCATACACTTTCATAGCAATGTAACAATTAAAGTAGCGGATAGCTTGTTTAATAGAAGGTAGTAACTATTAATCTAGATTTGCAGGTTTATGGTGAATCTATTATCAGGTTAAGATACTATGAAAGCACACTACAAATGAGTTCATATACCAAGAAAAAACTAATAGGCTGACATTTATAAAGTTTTAAATCTAATTTAAATAAAGAAGAAAATGATATTAGATGTTAGATAAAGGTTTATAGATCATTGGGATATAATGTATCAAAATATATGGTCATACTTGCAGTACCTTGTTGTAACAAATCGGAAAAAACCCCAGTTATGATTGCTATATAATTTTTACAAATTTGTTTGGTGCACCGACAAGCAACCAAAGCAGCCTATCCAAGTAGGGTGAGGTTTAGGGCACTGACAAGAGCCAAACATTCACCTCTCATTGGTTGGCTATGTAAAGGTTCAATAGTGGTTGGTCTAACCCAACTATGCAAAAGCCTCCTCAAAATGAAAACATCTGAAAAAGACCACAGGTATGTGAGGTATGCAAGCCCCAAAACATCCTTTGTTTTTATTTTGGACCATAAAAACGAAGGTGTCCGCCAACCAGAGCTCATCTGGGGAGCAACTGACAATGCCCCCCAGGAAGGGACATGCTAGGGTGAAAATTTTAAACTGAGGTTTGGAATGGGTGAGCACGCCTTATAAAGGCAGCGCTTTGGAGCCCTCACCAAGCTATCAATTAGGCTCACAGAAGCCTAATTAACAGCTCAGGTGAGGCACAACCCAGCATCCAAAATGACCAAACTAAAAATGTTTTATAAACAATCTGACTCAAATTTGGAAAATCCTAATCTGAGTCAGAATGTAACAGATGGGAAAAACCCATTCATTACATCATCCCCCACTAAAGAAAAAACCCCTCCCAAAAGAGGGGCCCCTCGGCAGAAAGAAGCTGCAATGAGAGCTTCCTGGGGCGAGTTACCTCAAGCCCCAGGAAAATTAGCCCAGATAAACTCTGAGCCCCTCAAAGAAACACAGATGGCGGGATCAAATTGCCACTGGGCTGCTGGAGTCAGCCCACCCAGCACGTGGAAGTGTTGCGCCCCCCTCCCAGGCCCCCATTGGTGATGGTCTTCCCATCCCAACCAGGAAGACGCTTTTGCCACGGAAAATGTGAGAGGGGCGTGCAGTCTAGCGCGGCTGGACGTCTGACCCCTTTCTGGGCGGACCATCTGAGGGGTGAGGGAACCCTGCTGGGACAAGTCCCCTTGATGCTACCAAATCCCTGGTGGGTGGGAGGCCCCACTGGGAAAATTAGCCAATGGTCACTTTGAATCTAGGGTTGGCCATCAGTCACCGGCTCCCACAGGTGCTGATTACTCTACAACTGGGATCAAGTGACCATTGAGGTTGGCTAAACTGGGGACCAGAAGCGCGCAAAGCATTGAGTTTGAAATTATATAACAAATTGGATGAAACCCCAGTTCCAATTGCCATATAATTTTTAAATATTTGTTTGGTGCACCAACAAGCAACCAAAGTGTCCTATATGAGTAGTGAGAGGTTTGGGGCACTGACAAGCAGCCAAACATTCATCTCTCATTGGTTGGCTATGTAAAGGTTGAATATTAGTAGGTCCAACCCAACTATGCAAAAGCCTCAAAATGGAAACACCTGAAAAAGACCCTTAGGTATGTGAGGTATGTGATCCCAGAAGCATCCTTTATTTTTATTTTGGACCATAAAAATGAAGGTGTCCGCCAACCAGAGATCGTCTTGGGAGCAACTGACAATGCTCCCCAGAAAGGGACATGCTAGGGTGAAAATTCCAAACTGAGGTTTGGAATGGGCAGGTGCGCCTTATAAAGGCAGCGCTTTGAGGTCCTCACCAAGCTATCAATTAGGCTCACAGAAGCCTAATCAACAGCTCGGGCAAGGCACAACCCTGCATCTGAAATGACCCAACCTAAAAATGTTTTATAAACAATCTAACTTGAATTCAGAAAATCCTAATATGAGTCAGAATGTAACAGACAGGATAAACCCGTTTGTTACACTTGTTGTATATTTGTGCTAATGTCAACCTACTTTAGTAAAAGTAAAATGTAAATATTATGGTGCTTTTTTTGTATGTGTGAGAATCCAGCATGTTTTAGGCTCGCTGGTGCTAATAACAGCTGATTTTCCACAAAAACCACTTAAAACTTGAAAAGATTACTTTTTGAATTTGAGAAAAGTTTGGGGTTTTAAAGTTTTTATTAGGCATGGGATAAGAAACAAAAAGTTAGTCTTCTTGAAATTACCACCCAGTATTTAAACTATATCAAGTATCAAGTGTCAAAGGGCTTCAATGCTAGTGTTTGGAATAGCTTGGTAAAGTCCAAATTAGGGAATATGGAAATTTGACCTATTGGAGCTCAGAAAATTCAGTTCACTTTAGCAAGATGACTGATGGGAAGTTATTTTTAGGTAGAATGTACCTGTGGGGTATCAATTTGATATATTTTAACCAATCACCGTTAGATATAATAATTGTATCTTGGGGGACCCCCACCAAGCCTATAAAAGGGGGTGGTCCCCACTTAGGTGTTTGGATGCAACTAGATGTGGCCAGGGGAGGACCCTCTGATGGATGCCCCAGATTCTGCCATGTGGAGGGCTATCTGACTGCCCAACCTTGTTCTAATTGCCCATGTGGTATTTGTAAAAGTGTTACCCCAATTTGTGGTGTTCCACTGAGAATTGACCAGGGTCTTTTGGCCAATATTGTCTTTATTTTCATTTGAACTATTATTATTATAAGATTGGACTTGTAATTGGGTGATAGTATTTGATAAATTAGAACTATTTTTAAAACATTTTTTTGCCAAAGTCAAGACAACAATTGTCAATAGTATGTGATAAAGCATTAGTTTGGCTAAAAATCTATATTAAATATGCAATATCCCATAAACATAAACTTATATAATTTTTACATGAATATAAGTATCTATTTAGCAATAAATTATGACCATTTTTTCATATATTATGCAAGCTTTTAAGACTAACTCTCAGTAGAAAGCTTAAGGTGAACTTTACCTTGGGATCAAACTTAATTTATCAAGTACAGAATACATATTTGTTAGGCCAATACAACCTGAATACTGTACAGTTCTTGGTTCTTTTTACACTTTTAGATGGGCCATGTCAATGAATCTATCTTATATAATATAAAAAGTTATTTTCCTTTGATATTAATGAAGATAAGTAAAAGCAACTTTAATTAGTTAAAGAGTTGGAATATTATATCTTAATGATTTACTCTTTGACTTCCAAAGTTTGGTAAACTTTACCATTAGCAACAGGTAAAAATAAGGTATTAGAGTAATAACGTTGAAAGCCTAAGTTTCCCACTTTCACAACGTATATGACTCGAATTAAAAGCAGCCTGGTAGAATAGTTCTGTGGTTTTTTTGTAGTTGTTACTTTTTTGTGCTTGAGAGAAGCAATGATTCTAAAAAGTATTGGGCTGAGTTGCATTCTTAAAGTATTGATAGAATCAGTAAAAAGCACATTATGGACATTACAACTTGCATAATTCGCGCACAAAGCTTGATTAACTTCAGCACCAATAAAGTATGTGACCTCCAACATCTTCAAGCATCTTAAGGGGTTGGTTTTACGAAAGCATACTTTGGTATGATCCATTCTAAGTTTTGGAAACGTACGATTGTGTCCTGGAATCGGTGGCACCCAGATCAACTGGCTACTTAGAATGGTCCTTTTTAAGTCCTTTATTGCGCCTAGGAAGTCTCCATCAATGGAAATCATTCGATCAGCGGGTAACAGCAAAACTGCAATTAGCAAAGATATAACAAATATGCTTATAGTAATATATCCCATGGTTTTAATTTTGAAATATAAAAATGAAGTTTTAGCTTTTATTTATCATCTTTGTAAGATGAACCTTTTATACCATACAGTATAAGCATTTTTACTTCCCATACTTTCTTATATAGGCTGTTATCCAGTGTAACAACTTTTAAACCAAGAGATAAGGGAATTGCTTTTTAGCGGATTATTTTCTAATTCCGGCCTTATTATAAATTTGATAACTTTTATATAAATAAATTCATAAGATACTCTATTTATCAGTTGAAAATGAGTATACGTTTACATGTTAAATAAAAGAGTCTGTATAAACTTTCGCAAATATGATTTATAATTGAATATCCTGTTGGCATAGAAAATTCCTGTTTTGTTTGCTTCTCAATACCTGTGATACAAATTAGAAATGTTAATATACTAAAATTAAGGTTAGCAAGTATCAAGGCAAAAGCGTGAGCATATATAGAAATACACTAATGAAATATAAAAGATGCGCTCAATTTATACTAATAAATGTATTAACTATGCTAATGGATCTCTAGTCTGTCTACGCTTGTCCATGTTAATCAGAGAATCTGCTGAACCAATTTAAATGAGAATTTTGACCCTTATAGCATGTACCCAATGAAAGTTTTCACTTTATTTGGTAACGGTATGTTAAATAAAGAACCGAAGTCATTCCAAAAAATCATTTTTTGAATTGATAGTTTGTATCAAAAATTTAATATTCTGAGCAACCTTTGATGCTGCAACACACATCTAAGCTCCCCTCAAGACCAACTTTTGAGTAAATCTCTTTATAATTTAAATATCATCTCCGTTTAAATCATCTAAAATCGCACCAAGTGAATTATCAGAGTCAAATCTCACAAAGATACAAAGCTGATTGTAACCAATGAATGCAGAATACCTCCACAATCAAATTTGATTAGGGAATCTACGCTACATTTGTATTTGAAAAAGAATCGACCTCAAAAATGCAATAAAAATTATAAAATAATCAATAAAAATGCATTAAAAATTTTATGAACTAATTGGTAAAAAATGCACTAAAAATTATGAAATAATCCTTAAAAGTATGAATAGTCAATAAAACCTTTTTTGAAATCAGCACCATATTTCTTGCTGACTTTTTAGAATTTTTCTCACAGATAATAGAGCCCTGTGTGGGGTGGTATAGCACTGAAGCGCTAATACTGTGACTTATTTATTTATATTATATTATTTACCAATGATACAGTATCATTGATCCAGTGATTAAATTAGAGCTTATATTGAATTAGGTCCAAGTATAAACTGTAAGCAACTAAGAAAATACAGGGTTGAGTATATATATTATTCTTTTTGTTCAAAAAATTTATTCAGGAGACTGTATGAGATACAGATGTAGGTTCTTCAATGAATTTTCAATTTACTGTCAATAATTACACCAGTTTGTCTTTTAATTTTAACATATTCTTAGATCAGAATTGCAATGGAGCTGCAATTTATATTTAACCATGTGTCAAGTTGCATTTGAGCCTTCACTGAGTACATATTTATTGTGCTTTATTATAGTAATATTTATAAGGGAGGATACCCAAGTGGTAGAGTATGGACCCTCTACCACTGCCTCCCGAGTTCGATCCCGGTAATGGACTTTGGGTAGGGGACGATTTTGACTGTGTTGGTTTTGCGCGCCAATGCCCCGAACCGAGATAGCAAATAGCAAAGGCGGTCCATGGAGTTCCTGGCCTATCATACGCCGCGCATGGAGGTTTTCCGGGTTTTATCCTCCTTTCCCATTTTCTTCACTTCCCTAATCGGTGCGGTACCGTCCCCAGGTCGGCCCACCTCGAATAAAATTTAAAATTATAGTAATATTTATCCTACATGTTCCATAATGTATAATAAATGCTCACTATTATATATTTACTGTCTTGTATTATGTACATATAGATGTGTGAACTACTAATATGTAGTAATTGTGTTTCTATCTCTTTCTACATTGTGGGTTAGATGTCAAGAAAGATGGATCTCAGTTTAGTGCAGTCTTTTAGTGTACTGGTTTTTGATATCTAAGTTTTGTTCAGTAATGTTTGTCACTTGTGATTGATTTGAATATAGTGTATTATAGATTGTTCATTCTACAGATGCTCTTATCTCTGGTGGTGTGTGCATAAGCCTGTATTTGGGTGAGTTAGAGATAGTATGTGTGCAGGGTACTGCTTAACTGGTCTGTGCTGTGGTTTATAGTAACAGCCAGCTCAGATTCATTCCATAGAGTTGATAAGATAAATACTAATAATTATTGATATCCACCTGCAACTTAGCCATAAAAGATTCTACTTGAGGCCTGTAAAGGGCTATATGAAATTATACTAATCTCATCAACCAAGTGACATGATTTGAGAAATTTAATAATGGCTATAACCTTCACGTTGATCATGCAATAATTGACTTCAAAAAGGCACTAATAATATATATACTCAGTACTGTGTGATCTTAATTGCTTATAGTTTACACTTGGACTTAATCCTGTATAAGCTCTAATTTGTATTTGTGACCAAAATTCTATAAGTCAGTTTGAAATATGGCGCTGACTTCAAAAAGGTTTTTATCAGTTATTTAAACTTTTATCGATTAATTTACACTTTTTAGTGCGTTTTATAAATTATTTCATATCTTTTAGAGCATTTTTATGGATTATTTCATATTTTTAATGAAGTGTGGTTAGCCTGGCAGGGTAAATCCTTCTTCCACCCTAGTGCAGGTTTTTTAATACAAGTTCGAAACCTGTACTGGCTAGAAAAATTCTCGGTGTGGTATCTATCCCAAGGTTAACCCACCTTGAATGCCTTTTCTTTTTTCTTTTTTTCATACTTTTTAATGCATTTTTCATTGATATTTTTATACTTTTAGTGCATTTTTTGAAGTCAGTTCTTTTTTCACAACATTGTTAGTCCACAAATCAATTACTTTTTAATTAGTTTAATAATATTTAATTCTTGTTACCAGCTAAAACTTTTTAAACCTTTTTTAGTACTAGATGGTAAAACTTTTTAAACCTTTATGATCAAGTTTGATCAAGGTAAAACTAAGTTTTTATGATATCTACATAAAATATGAAACGGTTTTTATGTAATAATTAAGCTTAATTGCTCAGTCTAGCATTTTTAGGATCTATTTAATGTACATCAACCAGGAGATGGACAGTACAAAACTCAAAAAATAACATAACCTGATTAAGAGAAGGACTGGGAAGACAAAACAAAAACAACAATTCAGGTGGGGAGCGGAAACTGTTAACTCACAATGGCTGAGGGTGAGGGGGGGTCAGGCGGTTTGTCTGCAGATGAGTTCACCATGACTATGTCATGTTGGTTGGAGAGATGGACTAAAGCGGAGAGCCAGGGCATTGGGGCATCAGAGTAGTGTGGGTGGAAGGCGGTGTAGTATGAGTTCTCCATTCCTCATCAATATTAGCATAGTAGACCATTTCAACAAATTCTGCTACATGAAGTTCAGCTTGAATGTGGGCTTTGGGGAGTTAGCAAAAACAGAGATACTCTGGCAGGTGATTTTAGCAGATGGGTTAAAATCTGCTAGTTTAGCAACATGCATGACAGCAGCTTAGGTATTGTCAAATAATTTTGAGATATCGCTGCAGGGAGATTCAGGGAAATTGGGGGGAAGTAGAGTGTGGGCAGCCCTAGTTGGTATTGAGCCACTGATTTAGCCACTGCTTTGCATAGGCTTAGGCACTGGGGACAGGCCACTGCTGCTAAGGCAAGCTGGTGGTCACTTTGGTAGGGGGCAGCATTGGTTTTAGGAGTGAAACATTTGGGGGGTGGGGTATCATCAAAATCAGAAAGGAAAAATTCGGCCTGACCATAATTGATTTGGCTAAGATGTTGACCAGTTTGCTCAATCATGATAACAGTACCTGATTTGTCAATCTCAGCCAATAAGTCCCATGAATTCTGGTTAACAAGAATAGTGGTGTTAGAAGTTGGTTGGCTGAAAGTGGGCATATGGGTTGCTTGGGAGTAAATAGTGGTCCAAGCCTGACTCTGATTGGTGGGATTAGAATTTGGTGGATTAATGTGGGCGGTTGATTTGGTGGGAGCCAATTTTCACTCTGGCCCATCAAATGAGAATTTGGGTGGGAGGGGGCAGCAAAATGCCCCATTCAGAACCTGCTGATCGTGGCTCCAAAGTCACATCAGAGGGAGTGGCTCAGGTGCAGGATTTTTTGGAATGATCGAGTCCAAAACAGGGGGAAAATTTGGTGACCATTATCCCTTTGAGCCCAAAAAAAGTGCTCAGGTGCTGCTGCAATACGTGCATGGGGGAATTTAGTGGGCTATGGCAGGGTGGTATGGGATATTGGTGGCAGTTCCACAAGGGGCAGCAAGGCGCTCTGCACTAGTGGGAACAGTGAATATGAGGTTGGGCTGAGAGCCTAATGTCATAAGACCTGCCATCAGCTGATTGTACAAGACTTGGAGTGAAAGGTGGGAAGGGAGGGAGGCAAAGGACACCACCATTGTGGTGTCTGTAGGCAGGTGAGTTCAGGTAGTAGGGATGGGAGTATTTTTAAAAATAAGGGGATTATAAGCAGCTGCTGCAGCGTCCTCCTCTGTCTGGAATCCAATATCAAAATAGCCCTTAAAAGGGTGGAAATTGATAAAGCCAGCTGGCATAAATGCAGCAGTGGCCAATTCAATAATTGCCTTGTTGGCATATAGGAATAAATGCCCATAGTCAACTCAGAGGCAAAATCGGATTGTGGATCAAGGGAGGGTGAGAGGATGGGAGTGAGAAGGGTGGATGTGCACCAGGTGGAGCACTAAATCCTGTGGGGGGACAAAATGGTAGGACAAAGATGGCAGGCTATTTGACCCCATGCGAACGCATTTGCCTGCAGGGCAGAAAACGCTAGGTGGTGGAGCACCGCTACCCCACATTGGAGCAGCAGGTGGCTGATCCACGGACATATCATAATAGGGCGTGGCTAGATAGTAGTGGTAAATTAAACTTATTTCTTAATTAGATTACTCAAAAGTGAACTTGAGTAGAAAGAAAAAAGTCTAGCATATTTAAATTATCTTGTTCTAATTTCTATTTTGTCTGGCTATCAAGGAAACAATCACGCTGTTTCTTCTAAATGTCACCCAATGACTTCTCCTATACTAAGGCTAGTAGTTTAAATATTTACAATGTAACTAGATTTGACATTTTAAGGTATCTAAAATTAATAATATCAAAGAAGCGGTGAGTCTATTAAAAAGTACCCATATTAACTTCAAGGATTTATTCTAACAATCAAAACTTATCTTTATAAGGCAGTACATGCAACAAATGCTTGCAAAATTTGACCATAGACTAATTGATATGAGGTTAAAGATATTATAGAACTAGTGATAGAATTAGTAGTAAATATAAACTTTGTTAGATACTTAATTTATTTTTAGAGTAGCAGGAAAATAATATGACAATTGTTTTCCCAGTGACACTTAAAACATGTGTCAAGAGTACATATATGCTATAAATTCATATTATTATGAAATGTTTATCTATAAAAGGTTTTATTAGTCAAATGGTAATGTTTATATAAGTACTATATAATTATTAAAGCACCTTATAAGATAGTATTATCAAACAAGGGGTTGCTGTAATATAGTTAATCAGAATTTGCTCAAGTGATTTTTAAACAAAAAAGGAAATTTGTTTATAGAGTGTATTTGTAGCTTACTTTCTTTTGAAAAGATATGCTTTTATATCATGCTGGATATAAATATTACTAGCAAGTTGGCTTTATTACAAATCCTTAATCTATCTCAGGTTATAGCCATTTTGAAGAGATACTAACATTAAAAAATAGAATCAAAAGTCTGTAATTGTCATTTTGATATAATTCATGTTATAAACTGGCTAGCAAAGTCTACTATAAGCTTTCAGTTTGGGTGTTCTCATACCTAGGGAAGACTCTTAGTGCACACAGGTTGGCTGTTTATATGACACTAAAATAGAGGTTTTAGTTATAGTTGGAAAGTAGCTATTGATTAGTATTTTCTATTCCATGTGTAATAATTGGTTTTGCATAAGTTATCTTTCCAAAGCGCAGAAAACAGAGGGAATTCCATCTCATTTTAACAGTTACAATTCAATTTTTGATTTTTAAATTTTGAATCAATCATTTTAATAAGCAGTAAATGATTGGTGATTCAATAGTTTAAAAGGGTTTGCCAAGCGGTTGGTGGTTTTAGGTTAATTCAATAGGTCTTATTGGTTTTGGGTGAATGCTTAGTAATTTTTGGCTGATTCTATAGGAACAATTTCTCCTAAACTTATTGATGGCCATTTATCATTGTATAAACTGATATATATAATATTATCTGTTAAACTATACCCAAAACAATGCTAGGTAAACTGGGCAATCTATATAAGATATAATTTAATCATATTAATTTGTTTGTTTATTAAACCTAAGCAACACCAGATAACACCACTATTATTTGGTTGATTTATAGTTTCAGTTGGTTTTAATTATGACTAAGTAGTTGGTGGTTTTTGGTTGATTTGATAGGGCAATTAGTTCTGGCTGAGTGGTTGGTGTAATTTAGTTAAATCAATAAGTCTAAGGGTTTGGACAAGTGGTTGGTGGTTATCATCAATATTTTAAAATTATTTAAATTTGATTTAGTTTTCAGCCAGCTGTTGATGATGGGATCAAATGTTCTTTTATGGCTAAATCTTAATACAGATATAGAATTACTGTTCAGAGACTGGACTAATACTTGCAAAAAATATATTGGACCACCATGGGATCATCCCCTTTCATTATAATTTCAATCAAATTGGTCTAGTAGCTTTAAAATAATGCATGAATAAACGTGTAAATACAGATGAAATTGATCCCTCAGGAGTGAGTAGCCTGGCAGGGTAATTCTAGCTTCCACTCAAGTACAGGTTCTGTTCAACACAAGTTCAAAAACTGTGCTGGCTAGAAAAAAATCTTGGTGTGGTATATTTGTCCTAAGGTCAACCCACTTTAATTACTTTCTTAAAAAATTGAGTCCTCTTCCTTTTTCAAACGTGGTTAATAATAAGTTACTGGTCAGATACTGGACCAATCCTTACAAATTTTGGAATAAGAGTACCTTGTGATCATCCACTTTTATTGAAAAATTATATTTTTAAATTGATTCAGTAGTTTGTTTAATACTAAAACAAACATAGAAAAAATATATAATTCAAATTGAGAACCTCCTTCTTTTTTAAAGCCAGTTATTAACTTATTTATTAAATTAAGTTAAACAGCACTAATTATCAGCTAAGACAGCCCTTTTGTTTTAGAAAATTAAACTGTGGGTTTAGAGTCAGTAACTGCTCAACACAGAATTAGCTTAACTATACAAATTTGATGGTCTATATATAAAGAAAACCTCTATCCTCAATTTATATATAATTTTATAATACCAATCATATGGGTAATATCAAGGGGTTAAAATCTTTGCTAGGCTCAACTCCAACTTTTAAATTAATTTGTAGATTCCATTTATATAGATATAGAAGGAAGTAAATTTGTCTTACAAAGGGTTTTATTAGGGTAGAAAGATAGGTAAGGAATTGAACTTGGTACAAAATAATTTATATAGATTTTCAAAAACCTGAACCCAATTAAAGTTAAGAGAACAGATTACGTTGAAGCTTAGGCTTCACAAATAAACTCACAACACATTTATTAATATAGAAACGCATTATTTTAAACTTAACATAAATTCAAACAGGAAGCTTCTATTCATCATTTTTAAACCCACTTCCTGTGATGTGAAGTATCATTCTAATGCCAGAATTGCCAATCCATTAGGGTTTCTTCCCAAGTTCTAACCTTTGATCCAATTTTTTTCTCTTTTATCAGGTTTCCTTTGATACCCCCCAATAGCCTTTTCACATTGTGTATATTCTATTGATCAGGTATTAAAGCCTGACTTCAATTCTTAATAATGTATCAAATATCGCCTCTACATCTGGTACACAAAGTTTGTTGATTGAATTAATCTACAATCTGCCTAAAAGATATTTTGGGCACAATGCCTCATTGTGAACATGTACCAAAAGACCCAAATGTCTGATAATCCTGAAATCTGAAGTGTCACTGAACCCCAGGTTTTTATAATATGAGAATCTGGGCCTTCACAATAAAGTGATTATCTTGCCAGGGATGACACCCTAGAGCCAGTGAACACTATTCTGACTGATCACTTTAAAACCATATATTTCATTAGATCCTGTGCAACACAGAAGCCTTAAAAATTTGACTATAGACCCATTGAGCAATGGTTTTGGTAAGTACAACTCTTGGGGAGACAATTATTAGATCAGCTCCAGCAAAAATTGTGAAAAGTAGACAGCCTTCTCAATAGATCCACCCAAAAAATTTCAAAGCTCCAAACTGCTCTTTAATCCTTAAGAGAATAGCAAGCTCATGTCAAGGAGAAGCTTTGAATTTCTTATTCTTAACTCCGCCAGGAACACCTCCAACTTCACCTCCAGAACTTCTACAGTATCAGCAAATCTCTTGCAAATTTGAGTATCCCATGTGACTCTGGAACCAGAGGAATTATTGACATTGTGAGTAAGTTAACCAAACTCTCCTAGACTGGTTCCTTGACTCTCTCATAAAATTTTCTACCTTGATGCAATATATTAGGGCTAACCAGCTTGCAAGGAACAGGCAATCACTGTTTGTCATAATTTTGCACAAATGGTGAACCAACGCCATCCCAAGAATTCCACTCAAGTGAATCCTGACCCTGTGGACTTTTATCCTCTAACATAGAGGATATCCAAAACTACCTGACATCAAGCCACCTTAGGAGATGAACCAGCATATTCAGACTTTACCTGCAAGTTTCAGCAGTTAATTATAATGGTCCAAGGACAATGCCCTTAGAACAATCTCTGATGTTTTTAATTTAGCAAGTGAGGCATCATTTTTTGTCAGTGTTAAGCCCCCTGTTCACAATGTAATGTAAATAAATCAAGAGGGCTAAAAACCTTACCATGGAGATCAGCTGCCTTGGGATACTTAACCTCGATCAAAACCATCCAACTTGTCTCCCCTGGTTCGTCAGTACAATCAACCTTATGTTCAAATGCCAATTTGACCCAATATTTAAAAAACGTGACTTAAAACCAATGCATAAAATTAATATTTGAATGATTCCCCAGTGGTTGAAACAAATCTAACAGTTCAAATTTGGGAGGTATATGCTGCTAAGAAATGAAGTGTCAAAGAAACCAAAAACCCCACTTTAACACCTAGATCTTTAAATAATATTATAATCAATGATCTGTTGATTAGGGAATATGAAATTTCACTTATTCCACAAGATACTCAGGGAAGAGTATGCCAAAAATTCCCGCGTCCAATCAAAAGATAAAGAGTTACCCTTACCTGATTTTGTTACCAAAGATCATAATACAATGATTGAGAATCTTCAGCCCCATACCTACACCTTTAAAAACAAGTTTTAAACTTCTTATTAGTCAGCTTGCCAACCTCAGCTTACTTTACATATGAGGCCAACTGTCAGGCAGACGGCAAGTAGAAAATAGATTTTCCTACCAGCCTGAATGCCAGAGCATTCAAGTGGTGGACCAGAATGCCAGGGGCACTGCTGCTGGTATGACGGATATGGAACTGGAAGAGAACTTAAATCTCAACTGATAAAAAAATGGAAATTTGGGGGAGGGTGTTTTTATTGGGAAATTTAAGGGAAGAAAATTGACTAACAATTTTCTCAGGGCGATGCGCCCAATTAAATAGTCATTGATTTTTGGGAGAAATAAGCTGGGATTGGGTCCTGCAGGTTCAACCTAAGTGGTGAACTATTCAGGAATGGGCGAGTTAGTTCACTGGGGACCAATAGTTGCAAAATTTGGTGATGAGCCAAATTTCAGTTGGTTCAACCTAAGCGGTGAACTATTTGGAGATGGGCAGGTTAGTTCTCTGGGGTCTGACATCGCTAAGTTTGGTGGCAGCCCAAGTTGCGGTCAGGTCAACCTAAGAGGTGAACTATTTGGGAATAGGCAGGTTAGTTTTCCTAGGGACTGACATTGCTAAGTTTGGCAGCAGGCCAGGTTGCGGTCAGGTCAACCTAAGAGGTGAACTATTTGGGAATAGGAGGGGAGGAAGATTTTTGATCATCGTGTAAACAGAATTTGCAACCATTGGGCGTTCCAACTGATAGCTTGGCCTTCATACCTTTTTGACCATTTGAAATCCAAGTATCCAGCTGATTGCCACTCAAATTTGTTGCGATTAATTCCATTTCGGTGATCTCAGCGCAGATTTTAAATAATTTATTGTGACAGTTCTGCTGAGGAGAGTGCAAGTACTGAAAGTGGGATCCAAAGCTGAAGGACCATTTTCCAGCGCTCGTCTACCACGCCAACAAGATCGCCCTGGGTAATGGGGGTATGGCCATCCTCTTTGGTATTTTCTTGCTCAGGAACAGAGGGTTGGCCCAATTAACGCCCAGCAGACGTTCCTCGGGACTTACACCAACACACTACTAAGGGGGTCTATTCTGAACAGATTAGGCACCAAACAACCATTGCTAAGATCGCAATCATCCACATAGAGTAAATTCTCCTCTGTTGCTACTTGTTGTAGCAACAACCTATTTAATAACTGTTCACACCCTTAGCAATTCTTTTGTTGACACTCTCTGATGTAACAAACAAGGGTACTACACCTTGCTTCCATACTATATATAACCTTATATAAAATAGAGTTGCTGCAATAAGGCAGTAGATAAGTTGCAATCAGTTGTCAGCCATCAATTCCAGACCAATTGATCAGCGCTCAACATAAGGGCCTGATGTCAACTTGGAAATAGCTATTCTGGGAAGAGATTTGGTGTGGCGACATATAATGTACTGTCTATTAGTCACCTGTATGGACCCATGGAGTATTTACTTACAGGCATTATGCAATTCCATGTGTCCCTCCTAGCGACCATAATCAGGTTGAGGTGCAGTAAGAATGTTTTTAAATTTAAATTTATTGCGAGGAAGACTGACCAGGGAATGGACACTTCCAAATGTCAACCTGAAAGAGACAAAACTTAGTAACATGGAAGGCACCCCAGAGAAGCGATGCTATCTCTTGTTGCCAACAGGAATGCCACTTATGGGGAGGGGGAGGGAACGTGTGAATGGGCCGTTGCCACAATTGAACATGTGTGGAGGAAAGGGTCTGATTTGATGAACCAAACTGGGAACCAGGAGGAGACCAGCTGTTGGCGACGTGGTGGGAGGTATCCAAACATCCATGCCTGAAAGTGGTCCACCAAATGAGACTGGAATCTGTGGACAGCTTCTGGGAGGGTGGGAGTGGAGCCTGCGATAGCATCCAAGACAATCGTGTGGATAGTCCACATGGCTATTACAACCACCAGAGCACGGAGGGAGGGTTGAAGGGGGGAGGGCATTGATAAAGCAAACATATCTCTTGACAGACTGAAGGGATGTGTTTGATCCTGGCCAAGCAGACGTTGGACTTCGCGCCATATCACTTTAGAGGTAGGACACTTCTCCAGGCGGTGAAACATCCTTCCATACTGGCCACACACGACACAGGATGAGTGTAAAGCGTTAGAGCGCTCAGCTGTATGATACACCCGCCTCAGGCAGCGCCACACATGGGAGCGGACTTGAGGTTGCAACAGAGGATGGTGTACATATTTCCAGATATTTTTTGGGTCTCAATGGAGTAAGGGATGTCCGTCATGTCCAGGTAGTCCACCCTGGATAGGACATGGCCGTGTGAGGATCACGCCATCATGGATGGGTAGCCCCTGTACCTCTTGTGTGAATTGGGGTAAGGGGTGGCCTCTTCAAGTTGTATGTCTGCTAATACGAATTCTCCACTCAGCGCTCCACATGGAGAGGAGGATTCGTTTGTAGTGGGTTTTAGTACCGTGAGGACCTGTGGCCTATGGGTGTGAAGCCAGGTATTTCATCAGGGAGTGGGGGCTCGATGGATTGTTGAGGCCCAAGGCTCAGGAGAAGTTGGAGCAGGCCGCGCGGGATCAGTGTTGGGAGGGGAGCATAGGGGCGGTGACGGCTGCATCCAGGTACCCAAGATCTTGGCCGCATGGGCTCTGAAGTCAAGAAGGCCCATGCCACCATGCTGATGAGGGCCAAACATGACCTCTAACCGTACTGGTGGAGGGCGACCTGACCATAGCCATCCTTGCAGCAGGGCATGTAAGGATTTGAAGAAGCTTGGGGAGAAGGGGATGGCGTGGGTTTAAACCAGACTTTGGAGAGGAGCATAGAGTTGGCCAAAACGACCCTGCCAGTAAGGGAAGTAGGGTGGGCTCTTAGTAAGGCGATGCGCTTCGTCACTTTGTCTAGAAAATGACTCTCCATTACTGCTGATGCATATCCACCTGCCTCCACCCACACGCCCAGATGGCGGACTGGCCCTATGGTAGGGCGTGGCACAAAGGGGAGCACTAGTGGGGAGGTGTGGGGTGAGCAGGGAGGGCGAGCACGTGGGCGAGCAGATGGGCTGGGCTGGGCACTGGTTGCTGGGGCCCAGCAGTTATGATACCAACCAAGGAGGATGATTTCAGTTTTGGAGGCATTCAGTGCAGCGTTACTTACCCAAGAATACTCCTGATGAGGGCTTCAAGTGCGAGTGCATCTTTATTATTAGACACCCCAACCACACAGTCATCTGCAAACGCTATCATCTTAACTGGGGCTTGGCCTGGCACATGGACCCCGGTGAGTTGGGCATTTGCATTTTGAAGTAGTGGGTCAAGGCTGAAGTTGTATAAGAGTGGGCTAAGGGGGTCTCCTTGTAACAAGCCCCTTTGAGGGCGGACTACTTCCGTTAGGAAGCCAGGGCCACGTACTGCCATAGTTGCAGATTCTGTGAGCAGCATTACCCAGTTGATGAAGCGAGGGGGTAAGCGGAATTGATGGAGGCAGGCCCTGAGGTATTCCCAGTTTACTCTATCATAGGCCTTCTTTTTTTTAGTACTAGATGGTCCCAACCCAAGGGGGGGATTCATCGATGTACTTCTATCATAGGCCTTCTTTTGGTCCAAGAATACAAGTGCCCCAGAGGCTGTGGACTGGCATGCGTTGGCCACAGAGTGCATGTTGTCCCAAATCGACCTTCTTGATATGAAACCAAATTGTTCTGGGGAGATGGTGGCAGATGCTACAATCCCTAAAAAGTTAGCCATGATTTTGGTTAAATTTTTTGTATCCGTGTTAGTTAATGAAATGGGGCGCCAGTTGGCTAAGTCTAGCTTGTCCCCTTTCTTGAAGAGTGTGACAGTGAAGGCCTCTTGTCCTCCTGGCAGGAGGTGCGTTTCCATCAGGCTTTGGTTAAGTGGGGCGAGCAGCAATGGGGATATATATTTGAAATATTTTTTGTAGAACTCATATGGAATGCCATCTGGGCCTGGGCATTTTCAGTTTGGCGCACTGTAAATTGCTGCCCATAATTTGTTCGAAGTAATCAAATTTAATTTTTCTGGGTCTTGGGAAATGGTGTGGATATGGACTTGATCGAGAAATTTTGCCACTTTGGCTGGCTGAAATGGATCTGATCGGTACAACTTAGAGTAATACTTTTGTGTTTCAATTGCCACTTCGGCTGGCATATCCACAATGGAATCATCTGATCTTCACACCTGTATGCAGGCCACGCTCTGGCGTGGTGCGATTTTTTTTTTAAAAATGTGCGGTGCACTTGTCGCCTTTTGTGATGCGTTTGGCCCTGTACTGAACACATTGCAATGTTTTTGTTGCCTTTCAAGCGCGTTGAGGTGGGCAGCTGCCTCCACCTACTTCCAGCCCCATGCAGAGCTGTATCCTATAGTTGGGATATTGGACTCCAGGTGTGCCAACTCTGCCAGAGCACGCGAAATGATAGCTGATGTGGCTCGTGAGCATCTGGAGGAGAGGTGGCAAGAGTGGTGGATGGTATCATCTTTGAAAGTTGCCCATGTGGAAATGGGGTCCGCGCAAAACAGTGCAACAAACTCTTTTGCCAAAGTTGCTGATTCCACCCACATGGAAAATCCTGGTGATGCAAGCTCTGAGGGGCAGATTCTGCACCAATGTGGGGCCTTAGCAGCTGTGACAGGTAGGTGGTAGGTTATCGAGACCAGTTGATGGTTGGATAATTCCATTTTTGTTGTTTTAAAGTAAAATATGTGGGGTTGGAATTTCACCGGCGTAAGGATAAGGTCAATGTGGGACATGGACCTTAATTGGCTATTGTGGACGTGGGGGTGCATCATGTTCTCGAGCATTAGGGCTTGCTGCAGCAGCACATCCATTAGCCCAAGGGTGGCCTTTAGAACGCGAAGTTCAACATGGCCCTGGGGGGCGTGGGAGGAGGAAGGCCACCAGTCTGTTGGAGTGGCTAGCCAGCAGTTCATGTCACCAACTATGAAAGGGTCTGGGGGTAGCGGGAGGGATTTGACCAATGAGAAAAATTCCCAACGCTCTCATGCACCGTTTGGGGCATAGATGTTAATGATAGCATGTACCACGTCAGACCATGAGAAGGTGACAACGAGGACTCAGCCATTGAGGAAGGTTTCTGATGATAAAAATTTAAAAAAAAAATTATTTTTCCAAATTAGCACCCCACAGTGCTCTGACCAAAAGGATAGGGATGGGAGGAGCATTGTTTTCCAATCTTCCTTGGAACCTCATGGACAGGAGGACTTCTGGATGGCCAGGATATCCACAGGTAAATTTTGTTGTAAAAAACTCAGTTTCCTAGCCCGGGATGGGGAGGCCTTAAGTCTGGTGATATTCAACATCCCTAAAGTGAAGGTTTCCCTCATCACACCTTAGGTGTGAGGGGTGGGCACCCAGGCCCACTAACCTCCTCTAGATCCCCATGGGCTTATACAGCAGCGCGGGTGTTAGCAGCAACGCTATCAGGATTTTTGTTAATTTTTGTGGAAAGAGTTGCATTGGCTTTAGCCTTCACTTTTTGTTTCCCCAACGTCGGACAAATTTTTTGTGGTGCGGATAAGTTTGGTGCACCATTGAGTGGGTCAAATTTTTTTTCAGTTGGGATGGGCCCCAAGTCAGTTTCCACTGGAGCTTGGGTGCAACAATTGGGTGAGATCGAGTCCCCCATTGGATCCTCAGATTGAGAGGCCCAATTGGCATGGGCTTCCCAATCTGATTGGTTGATTGATTCCCAAGTTGCTTCTGCCGCAAAGGTTTCAATGTCCTCCTGGTGTTGGGAGTGTGGGATAGCGGTGGTGGCTTTGGCTGCTTCCTTGGCTGCAGCCCTGCAGGCCTTCTTGGCCTTCTTCCACTCTTGTGGGGAGATAGGCTTTACCATTAGGTAGCAGCCTTGTGCTCCCCACGGGAAAGCCTCTTTGGTGCTTGCGGTTGGTTAGTAGTGCATCTCTCCACTGGCCATGGCCACCAATGGGTGCTCTTGGAATGTGACGCCCTCCTTGGTGGGGCATGCATGCGCCTTATGGCTGAACGCATCACAGTGGGTGCAGATGGGGGGCGCTATCCATGGTCACCCATAATGGGTGGGTGGTATGCCCTGCAATATCAATAAAAGTGGAGTGCGGGATCTGGGTTAGGTCCTTCACGATCTCCTTGGTTGGGGTCAGAACTGCAATGGCTTTGCCAGTGCACAGGTGTGGCATTAGTGTGAAGCGTTGCATTTTGAAAGATTGTATTTTGCCATATATGGTGAGACCATCTTTCAGGTGCTGTTCCAAATTGTCACGTTTTACCGTAGTAGGCAAAAAGTCAAATGTGAGGAAAATTTGGTTTGATTTTGTCTATCTGGTGCATTTGGTTTCGATGACCTGTTGCCCTTTGGGGAGGTCAACCACTATGCGCACCGCAGCAGCCTCATCTGCTGCCTCTTTGTTTTTGAAACCTAGGTCCAGCCAACCATGTGACATGGAGTGAGGTGCGACGTACACCATGGTTGGGAAAAAGGTGTGCACATCTTCACAAAGTTTTTCCTATTAAGCCATTTGTTGGATGTCCAGAAACACATGGACTCCATATAACACCGATGAAAGTGGCTGGGAGTGTGGCGTGCTGATGTACTGGTTGCATCGTGCTTGCCATGTGAGGTTTCTGGGGAAATAGTGACCGCCAGTTTTTTAAAATTTTTGTCTATTCCGCCAGTTTCTCTGGGGCGTTTTCAAACATGAGGCCGTGGGCCTTCCACCTGCTCCTCTTACCTTACTAGCCCAACTGCTCCCTGACATGGGCGCAGACTAATCTACTCTGCGAGATTATCAAACTAGATTCAGACTTGAATTGAATAGGTTGCAAAAGTGATTGCAACGAGAAAGAAAAGTTTTGCAGTAAGAATGTTAGGCCCAACAATAACTTAACATGACTTCTCATTCTCAGAGGCCAAGAGGTCATGGCTTAGAACACATTGTTGGTGATGGGTTATGTCCATGCGATTCTAAAGGTTTTTTGACCAACCTGGTTACAAATTTGAACCAGAAAAATAGTTTATAAATTAGAAATCAAGCAAATTGGTATATTTGTGATAGCCTATCTGGCAAGTGAACCCACAAAAAGGTGAGAACGCGGCATGGGGTAACCAGAACCAAGATAGATTTCTAACTTGGGAGAGTTGGAATAGGATATGCTGAATAGTAATCTTGACCAACGTGCTAAATTATAGAATATATTGGGCGTGGAAACCACATGATCCCCATGTCATTCTGGTGCAATTTAGCCCTATGCTTCATAATTTAGAATAGTAAAACTATTTAAAAACTGTGTCATATTTAATTAAACTGTCAGTATGCCACCACCATTCCTACTATCTCACATTGTGGGAATTAATGAATATAATTAGTTCCATCATATTACCCCTTACTAAGGGTGTCGTGATTTTGACCAGATGGAATCCTCCAATGATTTATCGATATTTAGAATGATATAGTCAATACCGGATGAATGGTTTATTGACTGAATTTCGTGTTATTTAGTTCAATTGCTGGTTAGTTGCTCCCCAATTTGAGTTGAGCCAAAATTAGTATTCTGCTGAGTTTGGTATTTAGGTTCGCGTGGGGCCAATTGGTGGCCCCAAATTAGTATAAGGATCACCTGCAATTAATAGCTGAGGATGTATAGTTCATCAGCAGAATCAGTAATTGATGCCAACAGCCATTCATGGTCCTTTGTGGGATATCTGGAGGAAAGCTGATGTATTGCTTCAGAAGTTTGCTGCCTGTACTGATCCAATGTTGATGGATCTGACAATTATGAGTTTGAGGCAGCCAAGGTTGTTTCTGGTGCTTCATTTATTATCAAGATAAGGCGAGAATAGATGTTAGTGAGATGCTGAGATATTCTGAGTCAATGAGAGAGACCAAAGTAGTTTCCAGCGCATTTATATCAATTCAAAGGTCGAATCCAAATTTGACATTTAATTAGATTGTTTATTTATATGGTTCACTGGCAACTTGAGGCTGAGGATGAACTAAAACTAATTTGGACATCGATAAGGATGGAGTGAGAGGGTTGATGCCAGGGAAGAAATAATGTAAATAGAGAAGAAGAAGAAGAAAAGAAGTGGTTGTCTGAAAGAACCATTGGAAGAGCTGATAGGTCAGTGATGGGCGCAGTAGCCCTTTTGTAAATAGTATAAATGCCTGGCACTTCCCTTTCAATAAATATCTCCCTTTGCCTAACCTACCTTTGTTTATAAGTTTATTATTTATCTCGTTGGTTGTAGTTTAAGTTAAAGGGGATCCCCAAAATGGCATGGGTGACATGCCAAGGGGTTAGCTGGCCCTGCTAGCCCTGACGCCTAAGGCAAAATGGCAAGGCCTGACCAGTCTTCATACTGGTTAGCCTGCCAACTAGCAGAGCCCAGAGTTGATTTTCTGACATTGGTGCTCACTACAGGGGGACTCTGTTAGTTGGTGCTTAAATAGCATGAGTTGGCTAAGAGGTTGTGGTGATGTGCCACTGTGGTTTGGTTCCAGCGGTTGTTGGTGGTATGGAAGCAAACCCTAAACGCCAACCCACACGCTGAGTTTGGAATTAGGAGGATTACCATCTGGTTAAGTGGAGGGAAATGTCATAATTTTAACCAGATGGAATCCTCCAATGATTTAGCAATATTTGGAATGATATAGCCATTCCTGGCAGAATGGTTTATTGACTGAATTTTTATGTTATTTAGTTTGATTGCTGGTTAGTTGCTACCTAATATGGGTTGAGCCAAAATTAGTATTCCACCAAGTTTGGTATTTAGGTTTATGTGGGGCCAATCGGTGGCCCCAAATTAATATAAGGATCACTGGCAACTAATAGCTGAGGATGATCCAATACATCAGCAGAATTAGTAGTTGATGCTAACAGCCATTTATGGTCCATTGTGGGATTTATGGCGGAAAGCTGATGTATTGCTTCAGACGTTTGCTGCCTGTACTGATCCAATGTTGATGGATCCAACAATTATGTGTTTGAGGCAGCCAAGGTTGTTTCTGGTGCCTCATTTATTATCAAGATAAGGCGAGAATAGATGTTGGTGAGATGCTGAGATATTCTGAGTCAAAGCAAGCGACCAAATTAGTTTCCAGCGCATTTATATCAATTCAAAATGTCGAATCCAAATTTGACATTTAATTAAATTATTTATTTATATATGGTTCACTGGCAACTTAATGCTGAGGATGAACTAAAACTAATTTGGACACTGGGAAGGATGGAGCGAGAGGGTCGACGCCAGGGAAGAAATGATGTAAATAGAGAAGAAGAAGAAAAGAAGTGGTTGGCTGAAAGAACCATCAGAAGAGCCAATAGGTCAGTGATGGGTGCAGTAGCCCTTTTGTAAATAGTATAAATACCTGGCACTTCCCTTTCAATAAATATTTCCCTTTGCATAACCTACCTTTGTTTATAAGTTTATTATTTATTTCGTTGGTTGTAGTTTAGGGTAAAGGGGATCCCCAAAATGGCATGGGTGACATGCCAAGGGGTTAGCCGACGCTGCTAGCCCTGACGCCTAAGGTAAAATGGCAAGGCCTGACCAGTCTTCATACTGGTTAGCCTGCCAACTAGCAGAGCTCAAAGTCAAAACTTTTGACAAAGGAAAACCCCACAAGCTTCCCAAAGCTAAGGTGATGTGGAAGGAAATTTGCCAATGGGTGACCTTTCTTGCAATAGGAGGAAAAGATATATCTAATCAAAAGTCCAAGGGCATAGAAAATGTCAATGTTCCCCTTGGAGGTCCACTGGCAGGCACAAGAGGCCTCAACTACCTGTGATTTAATTGGCACCCCTGACCTACACGTCCACCATCAGAGGTCCACAAATTCTTATGAAAAAGGTAATTGATTAAATTTTGCCTGAGACAATGGTCATCCCTCTATTGTGAAAACTAGCAGGAACCCCATCTCGCCAATAGAAGATGTAGTTGGAATAATGTAACAAATGAGGTTCCTAAGACCTTTCTTTCTATTCCAATATATACAACCTTATGCCATAAGAGAGTTGCTTCAATCAAGCAGCAAATTAGGTAGATATCATTGTGTCTTTTTTTAGTACTAGTGGTGCCCAACCCTAAAGGCGGAGCCGTTACGCATCTTTATTTGCAAATGGGCCAAACAAAAGGATTGATATAAATAAAAAAATTTCTAATCTAGCCCCTAGGTTATCAGCCTAGGAAGCCATATCAGATGGCGAGGAAGCTTTGGGGAAGCTTTTGTCTGGAGCCCGCTTTAGTTGGTGGACCATGGCGGACAAAATTGGGGTAGGGGCATCAGCGACATGAGGCATAAGGAGGTATAGTTGTGGGTTTTCTTCATTAATGAGGCCAGAGGTGTCCATCGCCTCAACATATTGAGCAAGTTGATGTTCAGTAAAAGTGATGAGCTCTGGCACACAAGTAAATAACTTGATATGCCGGCGGGTTTCAGGATAATGGGGTCTAGATATCAGTGTGTCATCCATAGAATTTGTGCTAGTTTATCAGCACATAACATAAAGCTCTGGTGGCGACTCAGGGAAATAGCCCATTCTGGGTGGAGGTTTGGTGTGACATCAAATATACCACTGGTAATTAGCCAACTGTATGAACCCAGGGACTGAATTTACTGGTTTTATGAACTTGCAGGCATCTCCACTGGCGACCATATTTAGGCAAGGTGCGGTGATACATGCAGACCAAACAATACCTCAAAATGACCTCTATTTTCTAAGGCCAGTAATTTGATGCTTACAGCACCTGGTTGGTGTTTGTATTATGTCTGCGCGATTTTGGACAGTTTTTCTATTGACCTGGAGTACAAGCAAAACAAGCAGGATAATTTATAATTTAAAATAATATATGCAAAATGATAGTTTATTTGTAATAAGCCTACCTGGCGTGTGAGACCACAAACAGTGGAATGTGGGATGGGGAAATCAGAAACAAGTTAGAATTCTGACTTTGGAGAGTTTGAATATCTTATTTCAGAATATAAACATGACCAACGAGCTAAAATTATGAAACATATTAGGCGTGGAAACTGCATGATTCCCATGTTGTTCTGGTGCAATTTATCCCTGATTCCCATAAATTTTTAAAGTAATAAGTAAAGACTAAAAGCGCGGAATAAATCATTCAAACCGTTGGAATGCCACCACCATTCTTACTATCTTGATTTTAGGAATCAATTAATAAAATTCGTTCCATTACATCTGACATGTTTTCTATATGTTGGCCCTTGAGACTCAATGGAAGACAATCTAACCTCTTCCTTGGAAGCTCAGTTCCAGGGTATACGCAATATTTATTATCTTGTTCAAAGAAGATCTTATACTGGTTACTGTATTCTGCGTAATTGCTGATACCAGACTTTTTACTGATGATTGGATCACTCAAACCACTATAATTTAAACAAAAAATGATAAAACTGGGATTATCTGTAATATAATTTTTCTTAAAGTAAAAAGCGAAGTATTTTTTACTTCTAGTGAAATAAAGAAATAAAATGAATGTTAATTGTAAAATAAACTGGGAATTTGGGTAGAGATATGGGAATTTTTAAGATCCCTAGTGAGGCGGAGTTTGATTGCCATTTTAGATGCTTCATCCATTTGGGTTAATTCTTGTATTTATGAGCTTCTTCTCATGATGATTACTCCTAAATCTGTAGGTCCAGGGGCCTTTTCTTCTGTACCCTCTTCTATGTTATTGACAGTAGCATCTTATCAGTTTATTTCTTGAGTACCTATTTGGTAATATGCTTCTCAACTTTGGGATTGTAAAATATAGCTCCTTTAATGAACCTCATATCAGATTTTTGAGTGACTCTGAAATGTGGTTGCTTGCCAGATTTAGTAATATGTAGACGTGAACCTCAATCATTCCTATCATGGTAATTCAGTATAAGTTTTTTCTTTATGTTGGCAAGTTGCAAATTATTGTGCCTTTGAAGGTATATAAGGGGTTGATATTCATAAAGTTCTTCAGCGACATCATCCTCTTCATACAGTAAATTTGCTAAAGCGTCAGGTGGAAAAATATTTTCATGAAACCACTCTGATCATAGGGCAAAATTCTTGCCTCGCCTGCATCTAAAATAGGGCTTGTGTAACTTCAACCATGGTGGGTAAGTTGCACTCACTTCCGCCATTTTGGGGTTCACCTCTGTTCATTCTTCTGGTTGAGAAACGATCCACTGTTACTCTTGCGGCCTCATCCACAACACTTCCTCTACCAAGACAAGCCTGTGTGAATGACTTCAGGTGTCATGCATAAATATAACTAAATACAATTTTCCTATTATTATTTTGAATAAATTATCTATCTCCTCCCTTCGCTAAGACAGTATTAGGCCCAATTCAGATGGCCTTTAACTTCTCTGGCGGTAAACCCCATGAATTATAGAACAAACTTTGTCCCCTAGACTTAAATTTGTAGCCTAGTTCATCTCTGACTCTACTTTTGACTTTAAGTAGTTAACTCTATATTGTTTGAAGCATCCAATTGAATTCTAATAAGTTAATTAGCTAATAATTGCTGATAGTTTCCAGATGTCAGGTTCTTCTGATCCACAATAATGATTAGTGCTAGTAGGATTGGAAGTGCTGCCTCTCGCCCATACATGGCTTTGAAAGGGTACATCCCAATCATTCAATGATGGCTCAATCTTTAATTAAACAATGAGGAGGGCAGAATCTGATCCCATTTTGATTTGCAATTGTGTGCTATTTCCTTCAAAACGTCTCCAAAGGTTTTATTCACCCACCTGACGCTTCTGTTTGAGGATGGGGTGTAGAAGTGGTGAGCTGCTGTTTCACTACCATTAGGTACATTTACTTCCTCTCCATATCTGAGATGTCATTCTTTTCATTGTCTGAAAGTAAAACTTGAGCACAGCCGTGACTTGTGATAATTTGGTTGTAAAGGAACAAGAGGTTGAGTTCATAATTTATTTATTGACCACTAAGGCTTTGATCCACTTGGCGAAGTGGTCAATTGTTGCAAGGATGAACTTTGAGCCATTACATGAAGTTGATAATGATCAGAAAATGTCATTTGATACATTGCTGAAGGATGAGTGAGTGGGATTGGAGTATACTCAAAGCGTTTCTCCAGTGGGAGGAAACTTGCACAGGGTATACACACCTCTAGAGCTTTATGCACTTCGTCAGACATACACTCCCAGTAGAATCGTTCCTTCAGGTATGCTAGCATTTTCTAAAAATTGTCTGTGGCTTAGTGCTTATATGCCTCCATCACCAGTTCCATTTAGTCACTAGCCTGATATAAGGGTGATATTTTTTAGAACTTTATTAGGTAGGTTTTCATCAACATTCCAGGTGTCTTTGGAACATCTCCTCAGCACAGTAGTAACTTCATCTATTATATCCTGTCAGGCTTCTTCTGGTAACCTGATTAAATCTTTTTATTTAACTGAGGTAAGCTGACCAGGAGAAGGACATTACTGAAACTTAAAAGTAAAATTAAATGCTCACATGAATAAAAACAAACAAACTGCCCAAAATGAGCGGACAACACACACAAATCGCAAACTCAACCAGCAAGGTAGGACAGCGGGAACTGAAAACCCATCATGGTGAAGGGGGAGGGGGGGTCAGGAGGCTCATCCTCAGTAACATCTTCATCCCAAAGCATGGTACGTGCTACAGCAGAGAGCAGGGGCGTTGAGGCATCAGCAGGATGTGGAGCTATATTTCCGAAGATCAGTGTGGTATTAAGACATCTGCTATATAAGGGTTCTGATGTAGTTTGTCAAAGCTAGTTCAGCTCTCATGCGCGCATCAGGTAGTTTTTTGAACTTGGCAATATTGGTTCAAATAATCTTTGATTTGGGATTCTGCGCTACCTCTGCCACGTGCTGGATGGCGTCATTGGCTTTTTTGAGCTTCAACCAGCATATTTTTTATACCTTGTTGGATTTGGATGGAATATCCGGAGGAGGGACTCCTCCAGAGAACATCTCCACCGATTTGGCAGCAGCTTTGCGGAGAGGGTGACAATCTGGCTTAGCCATTGCTTCAACAGCCAGCTGGTGGTCTCTGCGGAATGTTTCAGCGTTTTGCTGGGGGCATACAAGTGAGGGGGTAGTTCCTCATTATTGTCAATATACACAAAACACTCAAATTGTATGTTGCTGTTCTCAATTTTATTCCCAGACTCATCAATTTCTGCCAATAAATCTCAAAAATTTTGGTTGACTTGAATTGGGGAGTTGGCATATTCCTGTGTTTTGGTTGGTTCGTTGGAGGATGCATGGCTTCAAACTGGGGTCCAATCTTGTGTTTAATTGGATGTAGCATTTGTGGCACTGGGGCGAGGAGGAGGCTGATTGGTGGCTGCAGGTGCAGCTGCAGCATCAGGCTTTGGGGGAGGGTGGTAGTATTGCGCCCCATAACAAAGGTGGTGTGGGGGTGGGCAGCAGAATGGAGGCTGGCGGTCAAGAAAACAAAACTGTAAAAAGTGGCTAGGGATGGGCACTTGTGTTTTGAGTAATCCAACTCAAAACATGTCAGACAGATCATCCGTCCGCCCTCAACGTGGGCCCAAAACAGATGGTTGGGGTCAGAGAGGATAATGGTGTGAGGGGAATTGACAGGGCAAGTTTGTTTAAATTGGGGCTGATCATGGCATACACCCGAGGCTCATCAAGGCGTGTGGCCCCATTTGGAACCACAAATTGCAAGATTGGGTTGGAGCTATAGGCTTCCAAACCTTCCATCAGCTCCTGGTGGAGCACTTCAGGGGGAGGTTTGTGGGAAAACCAGCGAACTGAACCACCAAAGTGGTATCTGCTGGGAGCTGGGGCCAAATTGTGGGGAGAGGGGTACCCTGGAAAACCAGGGGCACAGTTGCCGCAGCGGCGGTATCAGTTTCACATGTGAAGCTGAGATCAAAGTACCCCTTATAGGGGTGGAAGTCAATAAAACCTGCGGGATGCATCACAGTCTGAGCCATTTTGATAATGGCTTGGTCATGGTAGGGGAAAAAGTTTCCCATAGTTGACCCAAAGGCCAAAATGCATGTTGCTCCAGGGGAGCACCAGGGGGCAGCGGGGTACCACATGGGTTTGAGCAAGAAGGACATTGAGATCCTTGGGAGGAACAAATCGTTCCAGGGGTTCGGTATGACTGGGTGAGCTTGTCCAAGTGCATTTTCCTGTCAGACGGAAAATGGCAGGGGAGTTTTGCTGCTTCCCCACACTGGGGCAGCCAGCAGTGAATCCGTGACATTAGAGTAAAACTACGGTGGACAATTAAGTTTTCTTTTATTAACCATATAAATGGCTTGGAAATTTATGCCAAGTGGAAAGAAGATAAGAACTGATTAACTCATATATCAAAAGCTCTCTGTCGCATTTAAGTGAAACACATTAAATCGTGATAGTCTGGTAGCATTGAGGTGTCTGTCCCTTGCTCAGTGTATGATCTCTAAATTATAGCATTTCAAAAAACTGTCCAAAGGCAAGGCATCTGTCAGAATCCTCCATGTTCCACAACAGAAGTTTGAAGCGTGATTCATTACTACCTTAAAGTGTACCCCAATTAAGTAAGGTATGAAGTGTTTGACTATTCAGATCATTGCCGGGCTCTATCTCTCATTGTAAATGTAGTTCTTCTCTGCTTTGCTGAACACCTTAAATAAGAACATATTGGGTGGTCCACCCTCTGCATTTAATTGTGACAATATTTTACCAAGTCCAATGTCACTGGCGTTATTATAGAGGTAAAAAGTTTTGTTGAATCCAGGGTAGGGTAAGATCGGCGTTTCTACTAATTTTTCTTTAAATCCTCAAAGGTCTGATCCTGTTCCAGATCCCACATTAGCTTCAATTCCAGAGTCAGTAGGTATGTGAGTTGTGCAGCCAAGTTTGTGAAAAAAAGGGATGAACTTCCATTATATCACCACCATTCTGAGGAACACTTTGATGTACCTCATGCACTTAGGTGGTTACATAGCCATGATTGTTTGGAACTTCCCATATTGAGGCCTGACTTCAATAGGGCTGATCTCATTCTCAAGGAACTCTTACTGCCTCTTGAGTAAGGTGCACATGTTCCAGTTTAACTTCAGTTTGGATGTTTCCAACCATGTAAAGACCTTTTGGAGGTGTTGTAGATGCTTTTGATATATTTTTTAGCACTAGTGGTGCTTAACCCAAAAGGGGAAGCTGCCACGCATCTTTATTTGCAAATGAGCCAAATAAGGGATTATTAAAACATAAAAATTCTTAGTATAGACCCTAAGTTATCAGCCATGGAAGCCATATCAGAAGGTGAGGAAGCTTTAGGAAAACTTTTGTCCTGCGCCCGCTTTAGCTGGCAGACCATGGTGGAAAACATAGGGGTTGTGGCATCAGCAACATGTGGCGTAAGGAGGTATAATTGTGGGTTTTTTCATCAATGGGGCCAGCGGTGTCCATCGCCTCAACATATTGAGCAAGTTGATGCTTAGTGATAGTGAAGAGAGCTGGCACACAAGTGAAAGACTTGATGCGCTTGAAGTTTTGGATGCTTTTGGAATATTCAGCTGAAAAAGTGTCAGTGTACATAATGGAAAACATCTGAAATTTACAACGCTGAAGTCAGTTCTCAACAAGTTTCAGCTAACCTCATTCTCAGAGAAAAATTTACAAACCAATGTTGATGATAATTATTCTGAAACCCTTTTCTCATCAAATTCTACTTATTGTAATAAGATTTTAATAAAAAATATCATTTTAACAATACCAGACATTTGAACATGTTATTTGGGGCTCAACACCAAAAGAAATAAAAGTTTATAATTGATAGGTACTTATGAAATTTGTTTGACGTCATGTTCCCATAAATCCTATAAATATTGATAAATTCTAAGTAATAAAGGACTTAATTTACTTTTACTATTTTATATTTCAAGTTCAACTTCCTACATGGCCATATTATTGGTAAGAGATAAAAATACTTCATAAACAGCTTTAGTCCCAATTTTAGATTATGCATCAAATTTTGCAAAGTATCACAAAATTTGATAAGCGTTGCTCACTCCAGGAGCACCTTAGATTTTATTAAAGAGAACCCTCATATTGCAAAATGGAAAGTTTAGCAAAAATGGTCCTGATAATGATCTAAAACGTAATTAATTAAATCAGTACTTAAAGATCTTGTTTGCCTTTAATTCAGACTGAACTTTTATATTTTAGAGCTACTCTTGAGTTCATTTTACCTAATGTATATTAAGATCATATCACCCACACATTGATAATATTAGGGCAGCTATCCAACAATTGAGGGGTAAGCATGCTTCTGGTAGTCAGTCTTCTCAAGAGCAGGCTACTGCTGTATCTTTACCATTAGAGATATATATACTTCAGCTTAATTACCAACTACAGTATTAGTGTTGGAAAATCGACTATGGGATCTTCTAGTTGGCAGGGCAACCATCGTGAAGACTGGTCAGTCCTTGCTGTTTTACCTTAGGTGACAGGGCCAGCAGCACCGGCTAACCCCTTGGTATGTCACCTGCACCATTCGGTAATCCCCCAGCATAATCCCTAACCAACAAAATAAATAACAAACTTAAAAAATAAAAAGGTAGAATAGGCAAAGGGAGATACTTATTGAGAGGGAAGTTCCAGGTATTTATACTATTTACAAAAGGGCTACTGCACCCATCGCTGACCTATCAGCTCTTCCACTGGTTCTTCCAGCCAACCACTCTTCTTCTTCTTCTATAGCACTATTCTCTTCTCTGGCATTGACCCTCTCGCTCCATCCTTCTCAATGTCCAAATTAGTTTTGGCTCATTTTTGGCCTTAAGTCGCCAGTGAACCATATAATATTTAATCTAAGAATGACTTGGCATCTAAGCAACATCTCTTCTCGTCTTATCTCAATAAATTGATTATAATAAATGAGGCACTAAAACAACCTCAGACACCTCAAGCTCATAATTGTTGGATTGCCAACATCAAATTATCAATACAGGCTGTGAATTAATAGATGAAAGATTTGAAGCAAATACATCAACTTTCTGCTGGAAATCCCACAACATTCCATGAATGGAAGTTGGCGTCAAACACTGATTCTGCTGACTGATACTAATTGGATAATTCTTGGCTATTAGTTGCCAGTGATCCTTATACTAAATTGGGTCCACCAATTGGCCCCACTCGAACCTAATTTCAAACTTGGCAGAATACTAATTTTGGCTCAACCCAAATTGGGGAGCAACAAACCAGCAATCATATCAAATAACACGAAATTCAGTCAATAGGCTATTCCGCCAGGATTGGCCATATCATCCCAAATAACATTAAATCATTGGAGGTTTTCATCTAGTTAAAATTCTGACAATTGGCAATATGAGTTAATCATTATCTTCATTAATTATTACATACTATCTTACATCATTTACTTCAAATTGTCTTTATGCATCATCATGAACTTTCACTAACATTTGGATTACTTCAGGAATTGCATATCAATATGCTTAATTTCTATTTAAGTTTCCTCTGACTTTACTTTGGATATTAGAGAAGTAACAATGGATAATTGGCTGCTTATTAATGATATCTGAGGACAAATTACTCTGTTGGATGAAGGATTAACTACTTATTTACACAAGTATTCTAATCAACTAAAAAATTTAATAATTTTGAAGATCTGACTTATTAAATCTACTTGTTAATATTGAAATTCAAAACTAGTTTGTTATCAGAATCAACGCTTATCTTTATTGGAATATCAACTCCACGAGTTACAACATGATTACAAGGCTTATTTGTTTAAGAGCTAATCAGGGAGGACAAGTCCCTCAAGGGCCCCCTAGCCCTCCTGGAAAATCTGTACCCTTCACTGAAGATGTTCCTGAAGTTTTAACATAATGTCGTTTTTGTCTACCCTAAGTTCTCAGTTAGAAAATGTTACCAGAGCTGATAAGATTAATTGGATGGACGGCCTAGTGATCCCCAAGTATCCCTAGATGCATCAACTGGGGAAATGGGCAATTTAAATGCATCTAAGTTACTGACGATTGATTAATAATTAAAAAAGAAGTATACAGAAATAGTTACACATATCAACAAATTTAAATCTTGTCTTGATTTCAAACAACTTGAAATATAATCCACTAGTAATCAGCTGACTCTGAAGAATATAATATCTTTGATAAATACTGGAGAGAAATACAAGATGATATTGATTGGAATAGATGAAAATTGAGTCAGAATGTTTATTGTGAGCTTTCTGAGACTATAATATCTGATTATAAACCTAATATCAGTGTTAATACTTTCTCAACTCCTTCTTTTAATAACTTTAAACCTAGCTCTAAATTTAAATTTATTTGGGGAAGGCTGACCATGAGACAGACACTTCCAATATGTAACAATAACCAAGTACTAAAATATATGAGAGACACCCCAGAGAAGCTAAAGCTGCCTCCTGTTGCCAGTGGGAACGCCAATTAAAGGAGGAGGGGTATTGTGAGTAGAGGCTTGCGCCACTATTGAGCACATATGAAGGAAAGGATATGAGGTGATGAACCATACAGGGAACCATGATGAGACTAACTGTCATTCACGGGATGGTATGTATCAAACAACCATGCTTGAAAGTGGTCCATAAGGTGTGACTGGAATCGTCACACAGCTTCCTAGAGGGTGGGAGTATAGCCCAAAATAGCATTAAGGACAAATGTGTGGATAGTTCACATAGCGATTGCCACCACTAAGGCTCATAGGGAAGAACGTATAGGGAAATTAAGGACAAGGTAATTATGTCCTTAGATAGACTGAAGTGTTATGTTTGCTCCTGGAAAAGAGATGCTGAAGCTACTGCCAGATCACTTGTGAAGGTGGGCACTCTTCCATGCGGTGGACAAATTCCCATATTGGTCACACACAACACATGAAGAGTGTGATGCGTTGGTTCACTCTGCAGTATGGTATACCTATTTCAAGCAGCGCCACACATGTGAGCGAATCTGTGGTTGTAAAAGAGGGTGATGAGAGTGCTTCCAGATGTCTTTCTGGGATTATAGGGAGTATGGGATGTCAAAAATGTCCAGATATTACACTCTGTCCATGGTAGAGGATCTCATGGGTATCATATTGTTCAGAATAGCTTGTCCTTGTACTTCCTATTTGAATTGGGGAGTAGGACGACCCCTCTGCGAGGTATATCTGCTGATACTGATCCTCCATTCTGCGCTCCCCATATTTAGGAGGATCCTTTTAAAATGGGCGGGGGTCCCATGTGGGCCTACAGCAGATGGGTACATCTTTCATGTTTACATGACCTTATAGAAGGTACCATCAGCAGGGATAAAGGCTAGCTGGCAGGAGGTCCAGAAGGCGAAACTTCAGGACCTTCCTGATCTCAAGCACAAATGAGATCAATGCTGGGTGTCAGATTTTGGTGTTGACTCAAAAATAATCCCTCAATAACCATCAGATTGGGCCAATTTTCCTTTCAACGCTTGAGCTAACGCCAATTGCAATTATACAACTTGGGCCAATTATCTCAACAACAATTCAATCGAGTAAATTATCAGGCGCTTGGCCTGAATACACTCACATATTATGGCTGATTCTGATGCATCAAATCTCGGAAATTGGTCCCAATTATCAAAACACAAACTATTTAATTGTATATAAAATAAATCTGGGGATGACCTGAAGCTACATTTAAAAGTCCCATGGACAATTAAACAAACGAACAATGATATCAAATTTTTACCTGAGGGCGAAATTTGTATGTCAATATGTGTAATCGGCGTGATAGCACTTATGTGGACCACCCAAAGGGGGTTACTTAAGGCTATTGAGGAAGAGGCCTATTGATGTCCCAATTAAGGGTACGTCATTTTCTTCAATTGAGGCCAAAATTTCACAGAAGGTGTGTCTCATCAGCAGTATGACGAAATTAAAATCCTTAAAATCTTAGGACAACTTTGCATGCTTTTATTGCAATCTTTGTACCTGAAATCCTCCCAATTTCAGGACTATTTTGCCACCAATGAACCTAAGAAAAGGTTTCAGTCGTAGGCCAAACTGAGTGGCAAAATAGCTGTTAAAATTTTGTGCTGGATGTGTCCATGAGATGCCCTAGAGGTATAAATACCTTGTGCCTGGACTAATGACCATTATCTAATAAATAGCTTAAATAAAAGTTTTATTTATTTTATCCTTTTTCCTGGTTTTTTATCCCAAATTCAACCTTAGAGAAGTGGCAACAAACTGGAAGGACGAAATCCCCAGTTTGTATTCAATCCTGCCTCAGACAAAGTTCCCAATTATAAAGGAAAAATTATGCCCAAAATCAGCCAGAAGAGTTGAGGCGAATTTAATAGGCCTAGTGAGTTAATAGACAGTTTGAATCTTGTAAACCACAGGCACTATTGAGGATCTAACATCGGAACTTCAGCCTAGATAGATGTGCAGGATATTAATTTCCAAGCGAGCAATCCTCAGATTTTGACAACTGGTGCTCACTCAAAACTGGTGACAATCTCTGTAATGGATTCCCATGACCAATTCTTGGCAGAATCAGCCAGATGAGAAAGTGACAAAGAGATGGAAACCAGCAATGAGGAAATTTTGGATTATTTTAATACCAGCTGTCTTGGCTCTGAAGCGGGTACATTTTACTCCCTGGATCTTATCACAGTGGGGGAGCTCATGCAGCCGCTACCAGCCCAATTGATCTTACATCTGCAAGCATAAAAGCTATGCTGGAAACCCTATATCAGGGTTTTAGGATTGGTACTTCACAAATTGATCACTCCTTCAGCCTGTTCTACTATCTTAAGGATCAGGCACTTAAGATGGAGATATATATGAAGTACTGCGATGCTGCCATGGCATCCCTTGCCAAACGTCTCACT
Source organism: Massospora cicadina (assembly GCA_022478985.1). Classification (NCBI taxonomy): domain Eukaryota; kingdom Fungi; phylum Entomophthoromycota; class Entomophthoromycetes; order Entomophthorales; family Entomophthoraceae; genus Massospora; species Massospora cicadina. The sequence continues at coordinate 86,410 of JAKSZP010011894.1, forward strand.
GACAGTCAAGCAACTAATAATTCCTGGTTAACTTTGTTCAACCCTCAATTAAGCATACCCAGCGAATAATTGCTAGACAAAATTTGGTAATCATGGAAATCTACCGTGTGCAAGGGGAGGAACAATCTTCCCAAAATGCCCTACTGGACAAGCTAAATTTCAGTTTTTCTGAAGTCCAAAAGGCAATTGTTGACAATATGGGACTTGCCAATGAAGCTCATGGGAGATTAAACACCCTCATGGAGCTTCTGAATGAAGGAGTTCTGAAAATAGCTGCAGAAGTTCTGGCCCACCATGGGTTATCACAAGAATGGGTACAAACTATTATTAACCGCTGTTAAAGGCTGGAAAGCCATTCAAATTACCTATTGTCTCAATTAGAACGGCTTACTATACACTCCACTCCGCTAAAAAATCAACTGGAGTTATGTGTAAAAGTTGATGAAATTGAAGAGTATGTTTGGGCAAACTGGAAACTATCAACAAAAACTTTGAGGACCTTGCAGCAAAGTCAGCCATTCTGAATAGGGATGAAGAAGATGGCCAGATCAAAGAGGAATTTTCTAAACTTTGGACTGTGGTTTCAAGATTGCAGGCTAGAAATACAAAATTACTCAGGAAAATTGGGAACTCAGAATGCAGCTATCAACTGCAAAATTCCCGAGGAGACAATATAAACAAAGATATAAAAAGCTTAGCAACCAATCTAGCTTTATTCAAAGAGGAGTAAAACAACCTTAAAAAAGGATTTGAATCCCTCAAACAGCAAGGCTGCCAATGCTCTCCTAACTTTGACAAAATGTACTAGGAAAAAGCTCTGCTTATCTGGCCAAAAAACAGCCCGGGAAAGTAACTAAGGGCCAAATTCAGGCGTCAGAATCCAGTAGTTCGGAGCATTATCATGAAATTGAATCATCAGATGTTGACACCAATGCAGAAACTGATATTTTTAACATCCATTCTATGCCTAGAGTTCTAGCATCAATCCTGACTCCGGATACTTCCCAATGGGAAAGAGGGCCAATTATGGGTGATGATACACCAAGATGCTCAAGAAGTACAACATATGCCCAAACAGGGCGAGATGACTTCAAACCACTGAATTTTCCAAAGTTTGATAGGGATTGAAATGTTCACTCTTTCCTCAGATTATTTAGAAAAGCAATGAGAGGAGCATCATACCATGCAAAAGGATTGGCATTGATTAACTCACCTGACGCCCATAGCTGTGACCTCGTTATTCCCTTTTTGGGCGACAATTGGTCATACATTGATGCCAAAATTGCTATCACAAAACAGTTTGGAGGGCCTGAGAAACTAGAAACCAAAAAAGAGAGCTTCTTAATATCAAATTCAAACAGAATGAGACTATCGAGGACTTTGCAGATAGATTCTTCCATGAGGCACAAGTTCTGTGAGGATGCAATGCAATAGACAAATTTAATGCTAAGATTGCAATGAAGCATGAAATTATGCCCTCCATGAACTGCACAATGTTATGCTGCCTGCCCTCAATTGAAGCTTGGAAATCCAAGAGCTCACCAATTACTTGAGAAGCTGTTCCCGTAATTTCAACATACCTAATTGGGCTAAAGATCAGCAGAAATCTCAATTTTTGGGCCCAAAAAACAACATGATGTCAAACAAAGGGAAAAATTCCAAAATATGAACCTAAAATTTGAGCAAAAACAGCAAACATGGCCGATTACATGCTACAAACGTGGTCAGTTAGGGCACTTTGGTAATCAATGCTACATATGGTCCAACAAATAACCTGGGGTCAACTTTGCTCTGGAAATTAACAGTGACAGTGAGGCGGGAAAAGTGCAGGTGGAGTAGAGGCAGAATGCTCTCACTCCACCAATTTTTTAAATGTTCCACCTGATCCTGATAAGCTCTTTAGGGCCGAAGATATTGCTAATGATAACCTCCATCATATCATGGCTAATGATTTCATGATGGTCACTAACCGAGCCACATCAAAAGCAACTAAACCCTTATAAATTACTAAGAAAGCCCAAACAGAAGTATCAAAACCCTACGCAAAGCAGATTATTGACCAGGGTTTTGACCTCCAGCCCAGATGTTTGACTGACCTGCCTATACTTAGCAATGTTAAAGTAGCCATTCCCATGAAGACCTTAGCAGATAAGTTCCCAGGTATTTGCTCAAGTCTGAAATCACAACTGGAATTGGGCAGCAGCCACAGCATTCACACAATAAATACTTCTGAGAAACTACTCTGAATGTAATTATGTGGACATAGCAGTTAACAAGGTGCAAGTTCGGGCCTTTGTTGATAGTGGCGCTCCTATCAATATAGTCAGTACAAAATTGGTTAAAAAACTGAAAATTGCACCCGATGTTGCTCACTGCCAGGAATATGGAACCGCTGGAGCGCATACCACCAAATCGCTGGGCGCCTACAGTACCCTACCACTCTGATTTGGATCCATTGTAGTAATTGCACATGCCATAGTGTTGCCAAATACAAGCTATGATATCCTAATTGGGACTGATTTCCTAAAAAGATATGGAGTTTTACCAATCATAAGGAAGATACTCTCACCATTCTTGGCCAGACTATTCAACTTTAATATAAAGGGGATAAGTCAGTTGAGAAAAGAAACCCAGCCTATTCACAAATCTGGCCTACAATGATGGAGTCATCCCAATTGAGTATTCCAAAGCTTGGTCAAATATAAAACCACTTCCCACTCATATTGATGAGTCAAATGGCATTCCACTTCTATCAAATCAGACCATCACTATACCATCTGGAGAACAAGTAATCATCCAATGGGACTAACAATTAATATCCCAGAAGAATTATGGTGAAATATATCAACCATGGTCTAAATCCTGATGCAAACCAAACATTTCCCCTGGTATTATCCTTTTGGGCCATAGAGAAATACATATATTGTGTGAAAACCTGCAAAATAGGCCCATTTCCATCAGGCGACATCAAATAATCGCTTTTCTGCATCTGTTCCCTACCACGAAAATTCACTCATTCCATGAGTTTAAAACTTTTGTCAAATTAGGGCTTCACCAATGAGGACCAACTCAGCATAAGTAATTTTGTCCCTATGGCTGATTTAAGCAACCTAACCAACTCCAAGAAAGGCCAAGCTCAGGAGTTATTCTCTAAATATTTAGAAATATCTACACAAGATGATTTTGACCTGGGTTGTGCTAATGGTATCACCCACAAAATTTATACTGGAGGTCAAAAACCTATTTGATTATGCCTGATTAGATGCTCAAAATTATCAGAAGAATCAGTATCCAAGGAGATTAAGGAATCCATAATCACAGCATATTTGTCCCTTGAAAAGTCCCTGGGCAGCACAAGTTTTAATAGGGAAAAGGCCCAACATCAAAAGGACTTAAGAATTGCTACTCTCTGGACAAATTCAAAGTTAACAATGAAGTTCTATTTTGTAAAACCCGTGGATCAGGCCAAATGCAAAAATTAGATTGTATCTGGGTTGGGCCATTTGAAGTGAATGAGAAAGTTTCTAAGTTCATATATGCCATCAAGGATATTAGGACCAGCCATATATACAACTGAGTTCATGCAAAATTCCTAAGAAGGTTTAAAAGCAGGCCGATTAAGAAAAAAAGTTAAAAAAACATAAAACCATAAAAATACAAAAATAAAACCAAAACACAAAAAACAAAAAAAAACTTCTATACTAAATAATTTTTAGTTTGCACTTGAGGTTGGTGAGGTGATCCAATTTCAGACTCAACGGGCATTTGGCCTGTCATTTTTCAGACCCATTGACCAATCCAGCTGAAGTTACCAAATAGAAAAACCAACTCTATTCTTGTCTGGCGTTTGGACCAATAGAAAAGACCAACATAGGCTAATCAGGAATCTTAAGGCTTATGTTTGAGTCAAGAGGGGGAAATGTCAGATTCTGGTGGTTGACTTGAAAATAATCCCTTGACAACCATTAGATTGGGCCAATTAACCTTTCAACTATTGAGCTAACGCCAATTGCAATTATACAACTTGGGCCAATTATCTCAATGGAAATTTGGTTGAGTAATTTATCAGGAGCTCAGCCTGAATACACTCGCATATTATGGCCAATTCCAATGCATCAAATCTTGGCAATTGGTCCCAATTATTGAAACATAAACCGTTCAATTGTATATGAAATAATTTGGGACGACCTGAAGTTGCATTTAAAAGTCTCATGGACAATTAAAATTACGAACAACGTTATCTATTTTCTGCCTGAGGGCGAAATTTGTATGTCAATATGCATAATTGGCACAATACCACTTATGTGGACCTCCCAAAGGGGGTTACTTAAGGATATTGAGGAAGAGGCCTATTGATGTCCCAATTAAGGGTACGTCATTTTCTTCAATTGAGGCCAAAATTTCACAGAAGGTGTGTCTCATCAGCAGTATGACGAAACTAAAATCCTTAAAATCTTAGGACAACTTTGCATGCTTTTATTGCAATCTTTGTACCTGAAATCCTCCCAATTTTGGGAGTGTTTTGCCACCAATGAACCTAAGAAAAGGTTTCAGTTGTAGGCCAAACAGAGTGGCAAAATAGCTGTTGAAATTTTGTGCTTGAATGTGGCCAGGAGATGTCCTAAAGGTATAAATACTGGCGCCTGGCCTAATGACCATTATCTAAAAAATAGCTTAAATAAAAGCTCTATTTTTTTATCCCTTTTCCTGGTTTTTATCCCAAATCCAACCTTGGAGAAGTTTTAACAAACTGGAAAGACTGAATCCCCAGTTTGTATTTAATCTTGACTCAGACGAAGATCCAAATTATGAAGGAAATATTACACCCAAAATAGGCCAGAAGAGTTGAGGCAAATTTAATAAGCCTAGTGAGTTAATAGACAGTTTGAATCCCATAAACAACAGGCACTATTGAGGATCTAACACTGGAACTTCAGCCCGAATTGATGTGCTGGATATTAATTTCCAAGTGAGCGATCCTTGGATTTTGACATTGGGTACAGGCTAGGTAAACCAAGGTTGGTACAAGTGATGTGCCTAAAGCCCAGCCCCTGTTTCAGCTCTAGGGCTAAAATATTTAAGTTCAAATTAAATGATAATTGGGACAATTTAGTTTATCAGGGAAATGGTGTTTGAAACCCATCCCATTTATGTAATTACGAGCTCAGATTGGGTTCAACTTCAGTCAATTACTCAGATAAAGTTGATTTTGAGATATGTGACCCATTTAGATGGAAGCATGCGCCTATTGGTGCTCCAAGGCTTGGTACCACTTCCACTGATAAAAATTACCCTGAGTTGGCTTAAGTATCTTTGCTCAAGACCAAAGTTTCTTGTTTGTCATCTTCCCAAATAAACCCCATAGTCATTTTACGTTTCCCATATGTTGACTTGGGTAAACACATGTGTGGACCTCTTTGAGGAGGTCTATCAACATGTTAGCTGTTTATTTTGTCTAAAATTATCAAAGCTCCAGGTACACCGCTGGTTCTACAAGGTTCCCTCCAAACCCAGTCACCAGTGCACTCTACCCCTGTACCAAACTTGGTTATGAATTGCCCTATGGGGAACAGCCAAGATTTGAAGAATTCTCAACTTGTTATTACTTTTACTATGCTCAACGTCCTCACCCTAAGTCTGTTTAGCTCAAGCACACTCTGATTGCCTATTTTTATTATTACGGTGACATCTAGTTCCCTTGTGTTGGTCCTGTACACCAAGCACCACACACTGGGATTTGGGTAGTTAGAGATACTCTCCTGACATTAGACGACCAACCTTTTAGCTTTATGTTCTCGAACTTTTTCCGTGTGGTACTTTTGCAAAGTGCAAATGGTGTGCACCAGCTGATGGCCATGGCCGAGGTGGGCTCACAAACTGTTTTTGCATTTTTCAAGGGTTGGAGCAGTCCAGTGTTATCTTCGCTGCCTCCAACTGAAAGATACTCACCCTTCTTGCCTATACTTGGTGGATACAGTCATTTTTCAATCTGAGATTTATAATTACTTGACTTTCCGCCAAAATAAATGAAATGAACACAAAAAACGTTTTTCCTTCAGGCCCACATTCAGGCAATGTATGTAAGATCATCAATAAGGGCCTGATGGTGTAGTCCTTAGATAACGTCGTAAAACCCATCATCAAAATGAGGGATAGGGCTGTTTACGACCCAAAACACTTTTTTAATGACGTTTCCATATATACTACTGAGTCATGTCTCTTACCATATGGCTCAGATATGAGCTCCATTTCAATGTATCAAATCACCCCTTAAAATCCACGCTTGACTACAACAAAGATCCGCAGAACCCAGCTGAGTAGAAGGTGTTACAGTTACAATACAAAAACCTTTATGCAGTTGCTGAAGATATGGTGGAGTATGTGGCCTTAGTAGTAAGAGTGGCCAAATATCCTTTTTCCATTCTTTGATGCAAATACGTACCCTGGGGAATACTAGACCCTGAAGAAGCGTTTGGTGGTGAAGTTTTGGCGCTTTATGCTATAAATAAAGATCATTTGGGTTACTTTCTACTGACTGCTACCCTTTCATCCACTTTAGGGAAAATCAGCACTAATATTTTGGTGGATACTGGAGCCTGAGAATTTTATGGACCAAGACCTAGCCGACTACCTTGAGCTGAGTTACTTGCTAGGTGGTATGGTTAGAGGAGGGGATTCTCACGCTGAGGACCATGGGGTTGGTGCACTATCAAGTTGGCACATATCATTTGTCTGACCACTTCCAAGCTTTTAAAAACCTCTTGTACCCCATCATTTTGGGTGTAGAGTGGTAGCAAAAGTTTGACGTCAGGACTAAGTTGAAAGAAAATTACCCTATCCCTAACTTTGAAGAATGGTCAAAAATTGTTGTTCCTTTGGCTGAAGCCAACTTTCAGGGAGATTTTCCCCACTGGCCCAATATTCACACTCTCAGCCTTGCCCCATTGCTGATGCCCTCAGTGGAGGTTCCCTACCTTCCTGTTTGGAGGGGTTGGAAGTTTCGTTTGATGCGTCTTCAGCTTATGCACTACCAGATCATTCAGAGTTTGTTTGCGAGTTCAAGCTCACCATTGATTTGGTGCGTATATCTTCCCCAAATCTTCCGTTGATGGTACGGGAGGAAGCGGCTTTAGATGTGTGGGTTAAGGAGCAGTTAGACAAAGGCGCTATTTTTCAGTGAGCCTCCCCTTTATGTTCTCACTTCTCTTTGTTGAGAAGGCTGATGGTACCTTACTCCCTGCGTAGTTTATGAGAATCTCAACAACGTCACTGTACCAGACTTACTTCCCATCCCAATGGACTCTCAGATTGCACGCTATATGGAGAAGGCGAGAGTCTTCTCCAAGCTGGATTGTTTAAAGGCGTTCAATCAGATCCGTACTAAGAAGGGCTAGGAGTTATTGTCCGCAATTTGAACCAGAAAAGGAATCTTCAAATTTCAGGTTATTCCCTTTGGGCTTAAGAATACACCTTCTATCTTTCAACATCATATTAATGCGGCTTTGGGGGACCTATTGGGGTATGTGTGGTAGCTTACATGGATGATATTCTGGAATTTTCTCCTGATATTGAGTCCCATGCTTTACACCTTTGGCAGGTGGTAGAGCATTTGAGGGCTGACAACCTTACGCTAAAAATCAGTAAGTGTGAGTTCTTTGAGTCCCAGGTCACCTTTCTAGGCAACGTCGTGTTTGGCCAGGGGCACATGATAACTCCAGAGAATGAGAAGGTGATTAGTGAGTGGCCCACTCCAACTTTGGTTAAGGAATTGAGGAGCTTTTTAGGGACGTGTACATTATTTAAGAAGTTCACACCAAACCTTTATGAAGTTACAGCGCCTTTTTATAAGGCAAGTGGGGCAAAAGTAATTCATGGTCCCCCATTTTAGGGACGACTTCCAAGCAGTAAAGTGTATGTTGCTGTCCACTTCCTCTTCTTCACCATGTTGACCCCAATAAAGATTTTATTGTTGCTTCAGATGCCTCCAACTTTGCCATAGTGGCAGCTCTATTACAAGTAGGTGAAGATGGAATAGAGCATCCAGTGGAATATTTTTCTAGGAAGATGTCTCTACCAGAGCTAAATACTACGCCATATATAATAAAGAGTTATTGGCAGTGGTTGAGTCACTGACCTATTGGCATCATATCTTACATGGCTCATCCCAACCCTTCTGCATACATACAGATCACCGTGCCTTACTGTACTACCACGCACCTCATGTCTTAACCCCGCGGCAAACCCGCTGGCATGAGACCATTGCCCAATTTGCGTTTTCTTATGAGTTTACAAAGGGCAAGGAGAATGGTTTGGCGGATGCTTTGAACCATAACCCTGCACAAGCTCCTAATCCAAAGGTCTTGGAGGTGCATAATACCCATTTGATGATTCCGCCGGGTAAGATTATGGCTCAGCTTTCCTCTTCTTGTCCAATGGGCCAGCGTTCGCTCCTCTAGAACATGCGGAGGAATATGGTATGTTCAGAAAGGTTGTCCTTTCTTAGACTTTGTTGGCCAAGTATATGATGGTCCTTGCAAAGAGCACATTTAATTAGGAGGATTTTACCAGAGGTTTTCACGTAAGTGATGAGATGGTATAGTTTCAGGGGCGCCTATGGATTCCTGCTGGACCACTTCAACTGGAAATCATCCAGGACCATAATGATGGAATTACCGTTGGTCATCCTGGGAAGGCGATGACCCTTAAGCTTATCCGCTTCACTTACAATTATAAGAAATTAGTCACGCAAGTAGGCAGATATTGTAAAGAGTGCCTAGTCTGCAACCAAATGAAACCAAATCGCCAGCTTTATCAGGGTTGTTAGTACCAGTTCAAAAGGCTGATGGTCCTTGGACTATCCAAAGATATGATTTTATTGTCAAATTGCTTGTATCTAAGGGCTATGATGCTATCATGGTGGTGGTGGACCATTATACGAAGTTAGCCCACTATACCTTTGCAGAACCATAATCACCGCAGTGGAGATGGCTAGTCTCTATGCCACTCATGTGTTTGCTTTTCTCAGGGTCCCCCAAGAAATAATTAGCAATCGTGGACCCTAGTTTACCTCTGTCCTTTGGGAAGAGTTTTGTTAGAATCTTCAAATCTGTCCCTGCCATTAAACTGCCTATCACCACCAACCAGATGGGCAGACGGAATGAGTGAACCAATGCCTTGAACAGTTATTGTGGTGTTACACTGCCGCAGATCACTCAGATGGGGTTTCTCATCTCCCCATGGCCCAATTTGGTTATAACAACGCACAACATGCATCAATCGGTTGTTCTCCTTCTTCGCCAACTATGGCTTCAGTCCCGCCTTCAACATGGAGCCCAGTTGAGGATCCAAGTTGAAAAGCGGAGTTGAACCTTTCAATTTTGATTAAGAAAATATACCAAGGGGTGAGCACTAATTTTAAATGCAGCCATGCAGGCTTACAAGGAGCATTCTGATGGTAAGAGACGGGTTGAACCTGCGTACAAGGAAGGAGATCTCGTAATTCTGGATGCTAAAAACATCCCAATTAAGCAACAATGTAAAAAACTGGGACCAAAGAGGATTGGGCCATACCTCCTTGTCAAAAAGGTGGGCTTCACCTTGTACCAGTTGGATCTTCCCCCCTCATTTAAAATCTTTTCAGTATTCCCTGAAAGCAAGCTCACGTTGTTTGAGGGCCCCTATACAGAGACTCACAAAGCTTTTTTCATGGATAGGGCGCCAGAATGGGAAGTGGAGGAGGTTGTAGCCTCTCGTTGGATAATAAGAAGACTCAACTATCTTGTATCCTCGAAGGGATTTGATGCAGAGGTGAACAGTTGGGTCCCAGTGCTCATTTGCGCCCATGCCCTAGATTTAATTGTAGCATTCCACGAGAGTTTTTCCTAAGGCTACAGGACCTAAGTTTAACCAAGCCTTTGCTGCTATGAAGTTGGCCCCAACCCACAAAAATTTTCCTTGGTAAATGCCCCTGGAGGGGGTGGATCCCAAAAAAAGGAGAGGGTAATGTCATGTTTACATGACATTATAGAAGGTACCAACAGCAGGGAATAGCTGGATGGCAGGAGGTCCAAAAGCTGAAACTTCAGGCCCTTCCTGATCTCAAGCACACCTTGATCAACGCTGGGTACAGGCTAGGTACGCCCAAGTTAGTACAAGTGATGTGCCTAAAGCTCAGCCCCCTGTTTCAGCTCTAGGATTAAAATGAACGAGTTTTGGATCAAACGATAATGGGACAATTCAGTTAATTGGGGAACGGGGTTTAAAACCCAGTTCATTTACGAAATTGCAAGCTCAGGTTGGGTTCAAATTCAGTCGATTATTCAGATAAAGTTGATTTTGAGATATGTGACCCACTTAGATGGAAGCGTGAGCTTATTGGTGCACCAAGGCTTGGTACCACTTCCACTGATCCAAAATTACCCTGAGTTGGCATAAGTATCTTTGCTCAAGACCAACTTTTCTCATTTGTTATCTTCCCAAGTAAACCCCATAGTCGGTTTACTTTTTCCATATGTTGACTTGGGTGCACACATGTGTGGACCTCTTTGAGGGGGCCTTGAAACATGTTAGCCTATTTATTTTGTTTAAATTTATCAAAGCTTCAGGTACACCACTAATTCTACCAGGTTCCCTCCAAACCCAGTCACCAGTGCACTCAAACCCTATACCAAACTTGGTTATAAATTGCCCTATGGGGCACAGCAAAGATTTTTAAAATCTCAACTTGTTATTACTTTTATAATGCTCAACATCCTCACCCTAAGTCTGTTTAGCTCAAACACCCTCTGATGGGCTATCTTTATTATTATTACGGTGACATCTAGTTCCCATGTGTTGGTCCTGTGCACCAAGCACCACCACGCTGGGATTTGGAGAGTTATAGATACTCTCCTGACATGGTTGCCATATATATAAGAAGAGAGCTGGTGGTTAGTGGGGTTAAGGAGGCCAAGGGCTGGGCAAAGTTGGATCATGCCGCGCATGACCAGTGTTGGGTTAGGAGTGAGGGGTTAGTTACTGAAGCAATTTATAATAGAATTCTGGATGCATGGTCCACGTAGTTAAGTAGTCCCATTCCCCCGCTTTGGTGTGGACCATAGATGACTTCAGACCATGAAGGGGGAGATTGACCTAGCCAAAGCCACCCTTATAAGAGGGCATATAACGAAGAAAAAAAATATGGGGAGAAAGCGATGGCATGGGCTGCAAATCATACTTTTGACAGAAGCGTAGTATTGGCAAGCACTAATATACCTGTATACTGGTTTGTTGATGCCTTAATGATGCGATTTGCTTTGTTACATTAGATAGTATGTGGTGTTCCATTATCAAATTGGTTTATCCACCAGCCTCCATCCATACTCCAAGCTGGTGCACTGAGCCCTCAGTGGTCTAGTCACAAAAGGTAGCACGAGAGGAGTGTTTTGGGGTGGTCGCCTGGGTAATCTGATAATAGACTGAACTACTGGGTCACTCTGATTGAGGGGCGTTGGGATCAGTGTGTTCGGTATCTACCAAGGAGGATGATTTCAGTTTTAGATGCGCTGAGGGCTGCATTTATAGTCCTGGAGTATCCCCAGATTGTGAATCCCAGTGTGCGTGCATCATGGTTGCTGGACACCTCGACCACACAATCATCCATGAATGAAAGTATCTTAACTGGTGCTTGGCCTTGCACTTATGCACCAGTAAGACGTGCATTTACACTGCGGAGAAGTGGGTCAAGGCTGAAGTTGTATAAAAGCGGGCTCAGAGGGTCCCCTTGTCAAAGTCCCCTATGTTGGTGAAACACATCAGTGAGGAAAACTGGTCCTTGTACTGCCATTGTAGCTGATTCAGAGAGCATCATTGCCCAACTGATGAACCTTTGGGGGAGGTGGAACTGGTGAAGGCAGGCCATGAGTATTCCCAGTTGACCCTGACATATGCTTTTTTGGTTTAAAGACACAAGCGCCCCGGTAGCTGTGGAGCGGCATACATTAGCCACAGTGTGATATATTGTCCCAAATTGACTTTTCTGGGAATAAAGTCAAATTCTCTTGGGGTATTACTACAGAGGCAATAACCCCTAAGCGGTTAGTCACTATTTTAATTAATAATTTAGTATCAGTGTCAGTGAGGGAAATCTGGATCCAGTTTTCAAAGTCTAGCTTATCCCCATTCTTAAACAACGTTACCATATAAGCCTCTTGTCCCCCAGGGAGGAAACGTGTCTCTATGAGACATTTTTTCATTGAGGCTATCATTAGGGGGATAAACAATTAAATTATTTTTTGTAAAACTCATAGGGAATCCCATCTGGACCTGGGCTCTTCCTGTGTGGTGCACTGCAAACAGTGTAACAGAGTTCATCTTTATAAAAAATAAATTTATAAGCTCTAGATATCAGGAAATGGTGCAAATATGTGTGCCAGCAAGAGTTTATCTATTTATTTTAATTGACTGGGTTGGCCTTTATGACTCAAATAATATTTTGAACTTTGGTCAATACTTTAGCCATTGCTTCAGCGATGAAAAGTCTTAACGCCTTGCCTGTGTGCAGGCCAAGTTTTGGTGTGTGGCAGAAAATCGGCAGAAAAAAATTGTGGAACATTTTTTTCACACATTAATATTCTTTGCTTTAAACTGGACATAAACGAGATGTTAGTGTTATCTGATCAGCGCGTTAAGATGTGCCAATACTTCGGCCTATTTATGAAACCAAGCAGGGCTGTACCCTGTCCTGGGGACATTATTCTCTGAGTGGTCCACCTCCACCAGGGCGCATTTAATGACAGCCAAGGCAGCCTGAGAGTGCTGCAACAAAATGTGGCATGCTTGGTAAATTATGGCTGTTTCGAATTTTGACCAGGTTGACAAGGGATCCACATTGAAAAAAGTTGTGAACTCCTGTGTCAATGTGGTGGTGTCCATCCATCTTGAGAATGCTTGTAACGTGAGATCATATGGGCGAAGCTTACTCCATTTAGGTGCCAGTGGCTCAGACCCAACAAAGTAAATGACACTGAGGCCATCATGTGGTCCGAGGAATTATTATTGTCATTTTGAAGTGTGATATCTGAGAGTGAAAATCCAGTGGGGCCAGAATGTTATCTATATGGGCCATAGACACCAGCTTCTCATTGTGTACATGGGGATGTAACATGTTGGGTAGTAGTGGTGCTTGCCTGGGGGATGGTATCAAAGAGGCCCAATGTGGCTTTCATCACCCAAAATTTGATATGTCCCTGCGGTTGAGTAGGAGTGCTTGGCCAGAAGTCAAAAGTTGGGTTGGCCCAACAGTTTAGGTCGCTAACCACAAAGAATTTGGATGGGAAGGGGAGGGAGGCCATGGCTGAGATGATTCCTGTCAAACTCATGCACAGGTTAGGGTGTAGATGTTCATTATTTTGTGAACTTTAGCGTCCCATGAAAAGGTCACAACTAGCACTCATCCATCAAGATGTGTTGTTTTATCTAAAAACTTAAAATTTCAGTTCGCCCATATCAGCACCCAGTGCGGTGACCAAAAGGATTGGGAGGGGAGGAGCATGGTTGCCCATGTTCCTTGGCACCTTGCAGACGGTGAGTTTTATATATATTGAAAGGATGCCCACAGGTAAATTATTTTTTAAGAAGTCAGTTTTTTAGCCAAGGGTGGAGAGGCCTTGAGTCCGGTGATTTTCAGCGTCCCTACTGTAAAGGATAACCCCATCAATACTTAGGAGTGAGGAGAGGGCCCCACAGGCCCTGCCACTCCTTGCTGCCATGCAAGCTCAGCCAACTGCATTTTTTGGCAAGTGTTTAAGTATGGTGTATCATTAGGTGTATAGGTACTATTTTTGAGGGTTTCTTTAATCATGGATTTGATATTTTGTTGGTTTTTCTCTTTGCAGTTTTTTGAGTTACTGGGGATTTGTGGTGCATCGTCAATATGTCCAACAATTCTTCACCAAAAAACTCGCCTAATCTTTAATTTGGAAAATCCGCTTGCATTTTTTGCGCATGAATCCAGCAGGTGAATATCATGCACATATTGTGGGTTCAAGGGCTGGGTCCCCCATCTGATTGGTTGGTATTTTGGAATTCCACTGAAGCAAAAAACTCAGCCTTGTTGATTAGATCTGGGCATTGGGAATGAAAGAGACCGCTGTGGCCGCTGCCTTAGCCTGTGCTTGATGTTGCTATTTTGCTAATTTTTCATTCTTGTGTGGACACAGGTTTTACCTGGATATAGCGCCCCTGATCGCCCCATGGGAATTTGACACTAGAATGTAATGTAGGATCACTTTGTCCCTCTCCCATTGCTTCTGAGAAAGCTTCATTCAGGGTAATTCCCTCTCTTGTGGGACAAGTGTGTAAATTGTGGCCAAACGCCAAAAAATGAGCGCATATGGTCAGTGCACTGTCAACTGTTATGTGGAACAGTTTAGTCTGTTGCTTGTTGATGATGAGTATTGTGGTGTATGGGGTCTGAGTTAGTTCTTCAGCTACCCCTGAGAATGGAGTGATTACTACGTTTAGCCTTACCTGTGCTGAGTTTGGGCATCAGTAAAAAAATTTGCATTTCAAATGAGATTATTTCCCCATAGCTTTGAAGTCCTGCTTTGAGATGACTCTTGAGGATTTCATGCTTAATGGTCATGGGGAGAAAATCAAAAGTTGCAAAAACTTGATTTTGTTTTGTCCATTGCATACACTTGGTTTCAACCACCTTTTGACCCTCCAGGAGATTGACCACCATGTGCTCCTGTGCAGCTGGTCTACTGCTTTTGCTGTTTCAAACCTGAGGTCCAACCAACTGCAGGTCATCAAGTGTGGTGCTAAATACATGACTTCTGGAAAGTGGGTGCATACATATCCACAAAACTTCTCCCAGAGAGCGGTTGAATTAATGTATAGATTAATTTGGACCCCAAATTCCACTGATGACAGTGGCTGTGAGTGGGGAGTTTTGGCGTACTGGTTACACTTGGTTTGCCATTCCAAGATTTCTCGCGAAATATTTACTGCGGTTTTCTTGTTTTTATCAAGGCCACAGGTGTCCCTAGGCATTTTTAAACTTTGAGGGGTGTGGGCACCAAACCTGTGCCTTTCACCACATTCACCCAGCCCTTACTCAGCATTGCACACATACTCATCTCCACTTCTGATTTTCAAACTTTATCTGTTTTTAATTTAAATCAGTTGCAATTTCTGATTGCAACGGGAAAATAAAAGTTAACTTATGTCTAAAGCTATATTTATATTCGGAGAAGAATGATCACCTCTTTTAGGGGTAGAAGGCGAGTCAGTAGGGCGTATGGCTACCAACCTGAAGGTTTAGGTTCAATTCCCGCCCTTCACACATCAATCAGGGTGCCAGCCAAAGGAAGCTATTGGCAGGTAGTAGGTATAATAACACGAAAACCTTAACCATGATGTATCCAGAAAAATCCTGAGTCCCAATCCAGAGGTGAAAAACTTTATATGACAGAGTTGATCCTGCTCAGGTTTCATGTTGATACTTTCATTCTCAATTTTGGTAATGTCCATCCCCTAGTTGGCTTGCCTCAAATAAATTAAAAAAGAATGATCACCTCTTTTCTTTATTTTTATGAAAGTTCTGTGGAAAAATCAACTGATCAGAAAATGGTAAACATATTCATCTTTATTTGAATAATTCTGCATGGGAAAAATCAAATATACTCACCTCAAAGAATGGTCCCCTTGGGATCTGTTGCAGACTGCTCTAGTGCAAGAAATTGGAAGTGATCAATAGTTTCTAACCAAAAACAAGAGTTTATGACTATTTGGTTAAGAAAAGGGGAAATTATAAATGATTTTGATAGTCAATATTATCTAAGTGAGAAGAATTTTAGTTATAACCAATTTTATTACTTTGGATGATGCATGTGCTACATTTATTTCAACATTGGAAGTTCAACCTAATATTCAATTACATATGATTAGTCATAAAGTTTTTTTTTGCAATTTTTGTGAAATCAAAAGAGATAAATGAAATCCTACTCCATTTAAGCTAAGCCTTCATCTGCTTCAACTTCATCAACTTGGCCTCATGTTCATGCGCTTAGAGCAAAAAAGATGATTGACCTAGATGCAGTTATTGTATAGGATTATGTCATAATGCAGTACAGTGTTATAAAAATAAAGCTAAAATAAAAATGAACAATCAGCATAATTGATTATGCACCTCATGGCACCTAAAAGTTTATGCCTAAACCTGAACACTTAATATATGAAGATACTCAGTCTATGGATTTTTTCAGCAAAATTAACTAAAAGACACTAAAGATTATTATTCTTATTTTTTACTCAGATGAGTTACTGTTCTAACTTACCATCACAATTTTGATTTATAGTTACTAGAAGCTCAAAAAAGTTATATAAAATTCCCATTATTACTATAATTAAAATTGGTATCATGTCAATTTTCTTTCTCGTTGCAAACACTTTTGCAACCTATTCAATTTAAGACTCAATCTAGTTTGATAATCTCATAGAGGAGATTAATTTGTGCCCATGTCTGGGAGCAGTTGGGCAAGCAAGGCAAGAAGAGCAGGCGGAAGGCCCGCGGCCTCTAACATTTGAAAATTCCCCGGAGAATCCAGCGGAATAAAAAAAATCTCAAAAAACCAGCAGTCACAATTTCCCCGGAGATACTCACGTGGCAAGCATGATGCAACCAGTACATCAACACGCCACACTCCCAGCCGCTTTTGTCAGTGGAATTTGGAGTCCGTGTGTATTTGGACATCCAAAAAACGGCCTTATGGGAAAAATTTTATGAAGATGTACACAAAATTTTCCTGACCACAGTGTACATTGTACCTCACTCCATGTTGCGCGGTTGGCTGGACCTGGGTTTTGAAAGCAAAATAGCAGCAGATGAGGCTGCAGCGGTGCGCATAGTGGTTGACCTCCCTGAAGGGCAATGGGTCATCAAAACCAAATGCACCAGATAGACAAAATCAAACCAAATTTTCCTCATATTTGACTTTTTGCCTACTACGGTAAAACATGACATTTTGGAGCAACACCTGAAAGATGGTCTCGCCATATATGGCGAAATACAATCTTTTGAAATGCAACGTTTCACGCTGATGCCACACCTGTGTACCGGCAAAGCCATCGCAGTTCTGACCCCAACTGAGGAGATCATGAAGGACCCAACCCAGATCCCGCACTCCACCTTTATTGACATCACAGGGCATACCACCCACCCATTCTGGGTAACCGTGGATAGCGCGCCCCCCATTTGCACCCACTGTGATGTGTTCAGCCATAAGGCGCATGCATGCCCCATCAAGGAGGGCGTCACATTCCAAGAGCACCCCTCAGCGGCCATGGCCAGCGGAGAGGCACACTACAAACCAACCGCAAGCACCAAGGAGGCTTTCCCGTGGGGAGCACAAGGCTGCTACCTATTGGTAAAGCCCATCTCCCCGCAGGAGTGGAAGAAGGCCAAGCAGGCCCATAGGGCTGCGGCCAAGGAAGCGGCCAAGGCCACCACCACCATCCCACACTCACAACGCCAGGAGGACATGGAGACCTTCGCGGTGGAAGCAACTTGGGAATCCATCACCCAATCAGATTGGGAGGCCCATGCTGAGTGGGCCACTCAATCTGAGGATCTGATGGGAAATTCGATCTCACCCAATCGCTGCACCCAAGCTCCAGTTGAAACTGACTTGGGACCTATCCCAGTTAAAAATTTTTTTGTCCTACTCGACGGTGCACTGAACTTATCTGCACCGCAAAAAATTCGTTCGACGTCGAGAAAACAAAAAGTGAAGGCCAAAGCCAACGCAACTCTTTCCACAAAAATTAACAAAAACCCCAATAGCGTTGCTGCTAACACCCACGCTGCTGTGAAAGCCCGTGGGGACCTTGAAGAGGCTGGTGGGCCCAGGGCCCACCCCTCACACCTAAGGTGCGATGAGGGAAACCTTCACTCTAGGGATGCTGAATATTGCCGGACTCAAGGCCTCCCCATCCCAGGCTAGGAAACTGAGTTTTTTACAACACAATTTACCCATGGATATCCTGGCCATCCAGGAGTCCCACTGTCCATGAGGTTCCGAGGAAGCTTGGAAAACAATGCTCCTCCCATCCCTATCCTTTTGGTCAAAGCACTGTGGGGTGCTAATTCAGAAAAATAATTTTTTCAGATTCACATCCTCAGAAACATTCCTAAATAGCTGAGTGCTCGTCATCACCTTCTCGTGGGCTGACGTTGTGCACACAATTGTCAACATCTATGCCCCAAATGGTGCACATGAGTGTCAGGAATTTTTCTCGTTGGTCAAATCCCTCCTGCCACCCTTTGATTCTTTCCTAGTTGGTGACATGAACTGTTGACTAACCTCACCAACGGACCAGTGGCCGCCCTCACCCCACGCCCCACAGGGTCACATGAAACTATGCGTTCTAGGAGCTACCCTTGGGTTAATGGATGCGCTGCCATGACATGCCCCACTGCTCGAAAACATGACGCGTCCTCATATCCACAATGGCCAATTAAGGTCCATGACCCGCATTGACCTTATTCTAACACTGGCGAAATTCCAACCCCACATATCCCACTTCAAAACAACGAAAATGGAATTCTCTGACCACCGACTGGTCTCAATAACATACCACTTACCCGTCACAGTTGCAAAGGCCCCACATTGGTGCAAAATCTGCCCCCCAAGCTCGCGTCGCCAGGATTTTCCACATAGGTGGAAGAGGCAACTTTGGCGAAATCTTTGTTGTACCGTTTTGCGCGGACCCCATTCCACATGGGCAACTTTCAAAGAGGACACTATCCGCCACTATCGCCATCTCTCCTCCAGATGCTCACGAGCCACATTGGCGGTTATCTTGTGTGCTCTGGCTGAATTGGCCCACTTAGAGTCCAACATTCCAGCCACAGGATACAGCCCTGCATGGGGCCAGAAGTAGGCGGAGGCAGCCGCCCACCTCAACGCACTCAAAAGGCAACACAAACATCGGGTTTGTGTCCAATACAGGGCCACACGCATCACTAAAGGCGACAAGTGCACCGCACATTTCTTTAAAAAATTTTGCACCACGCCAGAGCATGGCCTGCACACAGGTGCGAAGATCGGATAATTCTATTATGGACATACTGGCCGAAGTGGCAATCAAAATGCAAAAATATTACTTTGAGCTATACTGAGCCAAACCAATTCAGCCAGCCAAAATGGCGGAATTTCTTGACCGAGCTCATATCTGCACCATTTTCCAAAACCCGGAAATAATGAATTTAATTACTCCGAACGAATTATGGACAGCCATTTACAGTGCACCAAACCAAAAATGCCCAGGCCCAGATGGCATTCCATATGAGTTATACAAAAAATATTTCAAATATATATCCTCATTGCTACTAGCCTCACTTAACCAAAGCCTGTTGGAAATGCGCCTCCTACCAGGAGGGCATGAGGCCTTTACTGTCACACTCTTCAAGAAAGGGGATAAGCTTGACTTAGCCAACTGGCGCCTCATTTCTCTAACAAACACAGACACCAAAATTTTAACAAAAATCATGGCTAACCGTTTAGGGACTGTATAATCTGCCACCATCTCCCCAGAACAATTCAGTTTCATCCCCAGAAGGTCAATTTGGGATAACGTGCACTCTGTGGCTAATGTATGTCAGTCCACAGCCTCTGGGGCACTTGTATTCTTGGACCAACAAAAGGCCTATGATAGAGTAAACTGGGAATACTTTAGGGCCTGCCTCCATCAATTCCGCCTACCCCCCGCTTCATAAACTGGGTGATGCTGCTCACGGAATCTGCGATAATGGCAGTGCGTGGCCCAGGCTTCCTAATGGAAGTAGTCCGCCCTCAAAGGGGCCTGCGACGAGGGGACCCCATCAGCCCACTCTTATACAACTTCAGCCTTGACCCAATACTGCGAAATGTGAATGCCCAACTCACTGGGGTCCATGTGCCAGGCCAAACCCCAGTCAAGATGATGGCATTTGCAGATGATTGCGTGGTGGGGGTGTCTAATAACAAAGATGGACATGTGCTTGAAGCCCTCATCCAGGAATATTCCCAGGTAAGCAACGCGGCACTGAACACCTCCAAAACCAAAATCATCCTCCTTGGTCGGTTTCAGTTCTGCTGGGCCCCAGCAATTAGTTCCCATCCCGGCCCATCTGCTCGCCCACGTCCACGCCTTACTAACTCAACACACACCGCTCCACTTGTGCACCCCTTCATGCCACGTCCTACCATAGGACCGGTGCGCCATCTGGGCGTGTGGATGGAGGCAGGCGGATATGTGTCAGCAGTAATGGAGTGCCGTATACTGGACAACATGACGAAGCGAATCGCCTCTCACAGAGCCCACCCTACTACCCTCACTGGCAGGGTTGTTCTTGCCAACTCTATGCTCCTATCCAAAGTCTGGTTTGGAGCCCACGCCATCCCCTTCTTTACCAAGCTTCTTCAAATCCCTGTATGGTTTGCTGTAAGGATGGCTTTGGTCAGGCCGCCCTCCACCAGTATGGCTAGAGGTCATGTTTGGCCCTCATCATCAAGGTGGCATGGGCCTGCTTGACTTCAAAGCCCATGATGCCAAGATCCTGGGCACTTGGATCGCGGCCGTCACCGCTCCTACACTCCCTTCCCAACACTGGTCCCGCGCAGCCCGCTCCAACTTCTCCCGAGCCTTGGGCCTCAACAATTCCATCAAACCCCCACTCCCTGATGAAATACCTCGCATCACACACATCGGCCACAGGTCTTCACGGGACTAAAACCCACTACAAACGAATCCTACTCTCCATGCAAAGCGCAGAGTGGAGAATTCGCATTAGCGGATATACAACCCAAAGAGGCCGCCCCTCTCCTCAGTTCACACAAGAGGTACAGGGGCTACCCATCCATGATGGCGTGATCCCCATTTGACCCCATGTCCTATCCAGGGTGGACTATCTGGACATGATGGACATCCCTTACTCCACTGAGACCCAAAAGTCTATCTGGAAATAAGCACACCATCCTCTGTTGCAGCCTCAAGTCCGCTCCCATGTGTGGCGCTGCCTGAGGCGGGTGTATCATACAGCTGAGCGCTCTAACGCTTTACACTCATCCTGTGTCGTGTGTGGCTAGTATGGAACGCTGTTCCACCGCCTGGAGAAGTGCCCCACCTCTAAAGTGATATGGCGCGAAGTCCAATGTCTGCTGGGCCAGGATCAAACGCATCCCTTCAGTCTGTCAAGAGATATGTTTGCTTCATCAATGGCCTCCCCCTTCCACCCTCCCTCCATGCTCTGGTGGTTGCAATCGTCATGTGGACTATCCACACGATTGTCTTGGATGCCATCGCTGGCTCCATCCCCACCCTCCCAGAAGCTGTCCACAGATTCCAGTCTCATTTGGTGGACCACTTTCAAGCATGGATGTTTGGATACCTCCCACCGCGTCGCCAACAGCTGGTCTCCTCCTGGTTCCCAGTCTGGTTTATCAAATTAGACCCCTTCCTCCACACGTGCTCAATAGTGGCTACGGCCCCTTCATACGTTCCCTCCCCTCCCCATAAGTGGCGTTCCCGCTGGCAACAAGAGATAGCATCGCTTCTCTGGGGTGCCTCCCCTGGTACTAAGTTTATCTTTCCTGAGTCATATTCGGAAGTGTCCATACCATGGTCAGCCTTCCCCCAACAAATTTAAATTTAAATTTAAATATAAAATTATTATCATGTCAATGCTATATCTTCTATATTAATAAAGCAATTAGAATTCCTCCATACCTTCCATATTTTATGGAGTATGCTCTGCTGATCCTACTTCTACATGATCAATAGTATCATAATCAGCACTTCTTTATAATTTATAAACGTATATTTAATTACTTCAGCTGTAGCTTTGTATAATCCTAGTAATGATCTTCTGCTAGGTACTCAATATTTAAGGGCTTATTCTGATAAAGTGCATTACTCTGAAGGAAGATTTTACAGTGTAAACATTGAGTACCATTGGATTTAGAGTCCAAAAAATAGAAGAAATGAAATCAAAGTTTGGACTTGTCTTTTGGAAACCAATAATTTATTATACGAATTGATTATCAAATTTGGGGATCAAGAGCTAAACTTCCCCAAGCTGTAAAAGAGGGAAAGGAAGGGATGCTGGTATACTCTCCAAAATCTGTTGTGGTGCCCCCAAAATTCCTTAATCATTGTTGATACCAAGGTATATCTAACATTCATGAAGACACTAGTGTTTAAAAGGGGGCTGAAAACCCCTCAGTCAGTTAGCTTTTACCTTGCTCTGGCATCTTGGATCCAGCTTATGCCAGTTCAGTCTCTGCACTATTGTCCATCTTGACCAACTAAGCCTAGACTATAGGACCCATTATACCTATTAAATATGTTCAGACACCTATTAACGTGGTTAATTCAATTAAGGATTTTAGTAATCTCCATGAGTTTGGACTTTATAACCCCTCAGGAATTATTAATGTTATTCAAAATTGGAAAATATTTACCTCAGAAACTTAGGACCAGAGGATAAGTTATTGGATTAGTATGCTGACATATCCTCTTCTACTACATACAATCTTGGAAAGATTATGAGAGTATTAAATAATGTTAGAATTTATTCTCTTTCCAATTGACATAACATTATGAGCAAATTTTTATGAGAAAAAGTAAACTTCAATTGCACGCAAAAGTTTTGCTCTGATGTCCTCAGGTTCCCTGCTGGCTGCTCCAGTGCAGGAAGTGGAGAAACTCCCCTCCATTTTCCATTCAGCGGGAAAACATGCTTGGACTGGCTTGTCCAGTCATACCAAACCCCTGGGGCAATTCGTTCCTCCCAAGGATCTCAACGTTCATCACGCTCATACCCAAGTGGTGCCTTGTTGCCCCCTGGTTATCCCCCAGAGCAACATGCGTTTTGGCCTTAGGGTCAATTATTGAAAACTTTTCCCTTACCACAACTAAGCCATCCTAAAAAATGGCTCAGGCGGTTATGCTTCCCAACAATTTTAATTGACTTCCACCCCTATAAAGGGTATTTTGATCTCAGATTCACCTTTGAAGCTGACACTGCCACTGCGGCAACTGTGCCCTTGGTTTTCCCAGGTACCCCTCTCCCCACAATTTTGGACCCAGCTCTCAGCGGATACCACTTTTGCGGTTCAGTTCGCTGGTTCACCCACCCAACTCCCCCTGCGGTGCTCCACTAGGAGCTGATGGACGGTCTGGCAGCCTATGGCTCCAACCCCTTTTTTAATTTGTGGTCTCAAATGGGGCCACACACCTCATAGGGCCTCAAGCATTTGCCACATTTATCTCTAAATTTAATAAAATTGCCTTGTTGATTCCCCCTAGTGATGTCATTCCTTCTACCCCTGACCACCCATTCTGGGCCTGCATCAAGGGTGGGTGGACGATATGTCCATCCTGTTTTGAGTTGTACCACTCAAAACGTAAGTGCCCTTCATTAGCTGCTTCTGACGGCTCTGATTTTTCATCTGCTGGCTTCCAATCTGCCACCCAACCCCACGCCAGTTTTGGTATGGGGTATAATCCTACCTTCCCCTCCCCCAAAGCCTGTTGCAACAGCTGCGCCTGCAGCCACCAATCAGACTCCTCGCCCCAGTGCCAAATATTTTCCCATCAATTAAGCACCAGCTAGGAAACCCAGATCAACCCCAGCTTTCTCCAAAAACCAAACCTCATTAATATGCCGATTCCCCAATACAATTTAACCAATACCCTTGGGATTTATTGGCTGAAATTTATGAGTCTTGAAATATTATTGAAGACTTCAGTCTCCAAATTGAGCGTTTTTGTATGCTGGCCACAACATTGAGCTATTACCTCATTTATTCGCCCCCCAGAAAATTACTGAAACGTTCTGCATGACCACCAGCTGACTGTTGAAGCAACGGCTAAGCCAGATTGTTGTCTTCTCCGCAAAGTTGTCACCAAATCAGTGGTGATGCTCACAGGATGAATCCCTCCTCCCATTATCCCCTCCACCATCAATACGCTCCAAAAGAATATGATTATTGACACTCACAAAGCCGTCAACAATGCCATACAGCACGTGGCATTGTTAGCACGGAATCCCAAAGCCAAGATTATCTGCACCAATATTGCCACATTTGTAAAGCTCCCCGATGCATGCATGTAAGCTGAAACATCTTTGGCCAAAATGTTATCACTCTTGTCAACCACTTTTTTTCCTAGAACCCCAATCATCAAAGATTTTGCTCCGCATCCCACTGACGCCCTGATGCCCTTGCTCTCCGCCATAGCCCATGCCCTGCTTTGGGGTGAAGACACTGCTGAAGATGAGCCCCCTAATCCCCCTCCCCTTCCACCATAATGGGTAAGCGGTTCTTGTTGTCCCACCTGGTTGTTTGTGTTTGCATTTTGTGTTAACAACTTTCTTTGAGCAGTTTTTTCATTTTATTTGGTGAGGATTTTTTTTTGGCCTTTGAGCTTCAGTAATGTCCATCCCTCGGTCAGCTTACCTCAAATAAGATTAAATAAATAATGTTGAAAATTTACTTCTCTCTCAATTCTCTCACTTTTGGTCAAATCGTAGTTTTAAGCTTAATAAAAACAGCTCCACTTTTCATTGCCCTATTCAAGTTACCTATGCAATGTGTTCAACGATCGCTGACCCCACGTGGGGCAGTGGTGCGCCACCTCTTAATGATTTTCAGCCATTGCCAAAACGTGCTTGGGCTGGATTGGCTAGACCTCCAAATTTTTCAGCATGTTATGTCCCGCCTAAGGACTTTGCCTTATATCTTGCCTGACCCAGGCGGTGCCATGCTGCCCCCTTGTGCTTCCCTGGAGCAACATGCTATTTGGACTTCAGGTTGAATATGGCAAGTTGTTTCCCTATTCAGATAAAGCCATTATCAAATTAGCCCAGTCTGTTATGCAGCCCGCAGGCTTCATCAACTTCCGCCCCTTCAAGGGGTACTTTGATCTTGGCTTCCTAAGTGAAGCTGATGCTGTAGTAGAAGATACCATCCCCCTGGTTTTTCAGGGCGCCCCCCTCTTAACTACTCGTACCAGGTTGCCCACTGATACCACTCTTGTGGTAGAGTTTGCAGGCCTCCATACCCACCTACCACCCAAAATTTTAATTAATGAATTTATCACTGGATTATCAGAATATGGTTTCAATCCCATGATACAATTCATGGTTCCCAATGGAGCAACTCACCTTACAGGCCCCTGCAACTTTGTGACTATTCATCCAGTATCAACAGAAATAGCCCCCTCAATCCCCCTTACACCACTATCACCTCTGCCCCAGACCATCCTTTTTGGTCTCGAGTGGATAGAGGGCGCATTATTTGCCCTACCTGTTTTTTACTGGACCATTTGAAATGGTGCTGCCCTTCCATCTCACGAGCCATAGCATCCACACCTGACTCTTTGCTCGATGAACCCATAGCTGATCCAATATCATTTTTTGAATGGGGCACTATCCGTTCCCCCCTCCCCTCAAAGTGGTAGCCACAGCAACCACTAAATCAACTAACCAAAAATTATCTCAACAAACCTCTTCTCCTAAACACACCAATCAGGAGCAGAATGGACTAAAGTAAGTTCTAAACCATCCTCCCAGACAAACGCAATAGATAACTCATATGAAAACACCCAATCAAATATAATTAAAGCCTATGGGATTATTTGGTTGAGGTTGATGGAGAGCTTATCTCTGAATCTAAATGGGCTGAGCCCCCTCCAATAGAAATGTACCTCAATACTGATTATGCAGCCCAGTTCCAAAAGCGCCATTATGCGGCTCGCCCTGATGTCACCCCATATAAAAGTGACCACCAACTAACTGAAGAGACAGTTGCCTCCCCTCAAATGTCGCAAACCCATAAAGCCATTGCAAAAATAAGTTGCAGTACTGGCTATGGGCCTGCCATCTCCTGACCTACCTAGTACCATGCTTCCAAAACAGAAAAAAGACCACCTCCAAAACTATCAGGCAGAAAATTTAGCAGTTCAAAAAGTTGCAAAGTTTGTCCCAAAACCCGCATTACCCGCAACAACCTTGCAACCATCGCCACACTACCTGAAGTATGCCTTGAGGCTGAAAAAGCACTTACAAACTATATTTTCCACCCTCCTCATCACACACATCGAGTTGCATGCGCTCATTTGTTAACTTGACCCCAATTCTATAATGCGCCCACACCAATGCTATCAGCTTTGTGCCGCTACATGTCCATAACAGATGAGGAAGAAGAGCCTCCTGATCCCCTTCACCCACCGCCATGGATTTATAGCAGTTTCCACTTCCAACTTGGTCAGTGTTTTTTGTTTGAATTTTTCATCAGTTCAAGTGGATCCGTCTGTCTTTTTTTAGTACTAGATGGTCCCAACCCAAGGGGGATTCATTTGGATCCGTCTGTCTTGTTTTTACTTTATTTTATTTTTATTTTTAATTTTTAGCTCGTTCAAGCATCAGTAATGTCCATCCCCTGGACGGCTTGCCTCAGTTAAATAAAATAAATAATGTTGAAATTTAAGAATGGATCACCTTTTAGGGCTTGTTCTTATCAAAAAGGTAAAGTTGAAGCGGCTCAACTAACCACTGAACATAACAAATACAAAAAGGGATACTAGCGCCTTCTCAAAATAAATATGTTTTTCACTTCTATTAGTGCAAAAGAAATATGGATGACATTGGGTAGTGGTGGATTATTGGAGGTGAATTCAGTTACCAGTAAAGGCTGTTATCCCTTACTAAGAATTGGTTATTTCTTTAGACTATTAGCAGGAGCTCAATTTTTCTCACCTATAGGCTTATCCAGTAGATACTGGCAAATAGAATAAGCCTAAAAGATAGAGCAAAATGTTCATTGATAAAAAAGGATGGGTTGTACTGGGATTCTCCCTTTATTGGGGGAAGCCCCAACTAGGGGTCATGACCTGCCTAATTGCTTATGCCGGATTGTAATCCCCATTAAATTGGGTTGAGTCTGATCTGAAGTATTGGGGATCAGCCCTAATAATTAGTTAGAATTAAATCAAACGATGGCTACTAATTCTGAGGATGTCAAAACTATTGGTTCACAGAGGAATCCCATATTAACGCTCATACCCAATCAAGTAACCCTTTTGAGATCACTGGCGAATTATGCCAATAGAGATCCCAGTCTCCATGTATTAGTATTATCAATTTGTATAATTTTCTTGGTCAGCAATTTACTTCAAAAACTCCCTATCCCAAATCCCACATTTGCCAATCCCAATTATAGCCTCAGGTCCTATAATACTTCGAGGATTTATTCAATAAACTCCCACTTTTCGCCTATCTCTTTTCCTTTTTTAGATTACTTAAGACCTTAAAGGCCCTTTAACTCGCTGGGGGCTTTGGAGCCCTTATTAATAACGGGCACAGGTTGGAGTTGCTTCCCCATGGCCTGTAGGTTGTGTGACTACGCAGACGCCTCAAGGGATCTCCACCACTTAGCAACCATCCACAGAGCTATGGATGCTCTTATAGGAGATCCCAAGATGTTGTGTTCTGGTGTATCTTGATGACATCACTGTATTTTAAACTTTCTCTGACCATCTAGAGCTCTAAGATAATAATTTAATTGACTCTGACAAGCTTCATTAGAGTTGAAACCTTAGAAAATGTTTTTTTCAATCTGAGATGGAGTTTCTAGGCCATAAAGTTCTAAAAGGATATTAACCTAAAAAACCTTTGACTGCTTTAATCACTTATTATATCAAATTTAAAAAATCAAAAAAATTTACTTAAAAGCGTTTTTCACCAATACCAGACCTAGCCTATGCCAACTAGATTGACGCCTGATGCCCCCATGTGGATTGGTGCATCGCCTCCTGGTGTTTATTGGCCGCTGCTAAATGCCCCAGGCTGGCTCAGATAGCCCCATTAACACATCAGATCACTATGACCCACCTTGGGACCTAGACCACCACCTCACATGCTCCTAGGTAGTTCTCTGAATCCCCTGGTGCTCCCTAGGAGCATCCTACATTACGGCCTTTGGTTCAAGTAAGGGAACTTAATCACCTACTTGATGACAGCTGTCATCAATATTGTCACAGTGATATAAAAATTGCCAGTTTTAAAGATTTCTGCAACTTGAGGTGTACTTTGATCTTAACTTCTTGTGTAAAGCCCACTCCATGGCGAAAGCATACCTGCCTTTAGCCTATAAAAATCCCATTCCAACCATTTGAACTTGCTTTCCAGATGAGACCACACTTGTGGTCTGGTTCGCCAGCTTTTCTTCCCACCTCTCACATGAACGCCTATGATATGAGCTCATGGAAAGCTTGTCTGCCTACGGCTTTGACCCAAATCTGCATTTCATGGTTCCAAATGGCGCTGATCAGTTCACTGGGCCTTGCACATTTATAATATTGACCCCATCTTCTACAACACCTGCCTTGCAATACCCCCCACGCTATGATCAGATCTGCCCCTAATCATTCCTTCAGGCACACTTCAAAAATGGCTGCACCATTTGACCATTGTGCTTTTCTTTTGACCATTAAATAGCGAAAATCCCCAGTATATTCCGCTGAAGCTGCTTCCACCACTCCTCCCTCTGACAAAAGACCCATTGTGATTTTACTAATTTTTTTCTTAGTGATCTGTCCTCCATCCCCATCCCCCTTTGACCGCCACTAGCATTTTTACCACTACGCACAACCATGGTTCAATTGCATGACCCATTTCTGAGCAGATGGCTTCTCATGCACTAGTGGAATTGTTGTGGTCCACTGTGTTTGGCCAATCAGAATTGGCCACCAAACCAAAACCTGTAACTTCCCTGCACTGGAAGTGGCGGATCCTTTCAAAATCCTCATGTAGATTGACAATGCTGAACACCCTTACAGAACTAATCCAGGGTTTGACTAGTCACAATTTTCACAAAACACCTTGATTATACTCCTCACCTATGTTTCCATCCTTGAAATAGTTTCTCAGTTTACAAAACAATTTCATAAAAAGTCTGACAATGCAGTCACTGATTCCACCAACTCCACCCTCCACCAAGCCCTCCATATGACATTTTATCCATTTTATGAGGCTCATATACCTAACTTAGATATAGAGTCCCCAAGGATGCAAATTTGATATAGAAGAACTAGCAAATGCAGCTAATCCAGCATGCGTTATTCTTGAGATCATTGAGTTTTTGTATGCCCATAAGGGCACCTAGTGAGGCAACTTTATGGGATGAAGCCTGAGGGACTGCCACCACCACACTAGGGCTACGCAAATCAGGGTTTATTAATGAACCCCAACTGATGGTGGGGTGGATCACACCGCCCTGAAACTGACATATTCCTTACTGTTTGGTATACCATGTAGAAAGAGCTACCCAGCCAGTCTGGAGTTTTTTTCCATCTTTTATTGAGATTTTTGAGACCATACTGACCCCCAAGTTGGATCTACTTGAGGAATGAGGATTGCCATATCTTTCCACAGCTATGTTTAACTTTTGCATAACTATATACAAGATGCCTGTCGCATGGATTTCTTCTGCAGTGTAGCAAAGCTGGCTTAAGGAAAGCCATAGACCACACATAACTCCCACATATGAGCACCAACGCCTGAACCCCGCCTTATCTGCAAGCAGACGTAGAGGAGCATACGCAATAAGGATCTCTGGAAAATGAAAGATGACCAGAGGATAACTTACACCTTGGTTGGTATGCTTCATACCATAGGAGAATACTTCTACACACAGCATCCGCTGCCAGACACTTCATAAAGATATATTTTGCCATCTTCTCCCCTCCACATACATACAGGCATACAGAAGGTCATCCTACTTATGTTTACTACACTTGCGCAAAGTCGCCCCAGTGACCAAGTGTTAAAACACAGTAGGATGAGAAAGTTCTGAACTGGTATAGAACAGCATCCCTAACCATCCTCCACCTCAGGTCCATCAGGCCAAGTCGCTTTATGAAAGTAATCCGGGACAAGAACGTCTAGCAAAGCTCTCTGTCCTGAGCTCCCAAAGCTTGATGATTGTGTTCTCTGAGAGGAAGACACCATTACCAAGTCCCATATTTAGCCAACCATGAACGACGAAGAGGCTCTCCCATCTGGTACTATGTATCCAGGGAAGTAATTACTTCCCTCCAGCAAGAATGCAGTTCAGTTGTAACCACAACTTCTTATGCCTTCCTTACCAGCACCTTGGAGGCAATGATAAAATTATTAGCTTCTTACATCCTAACTACTCTCCGGCCATCACCATTAAGGAGGTCCCCCAGAGAACCGCCCCAATAAAATTCTTGAAGGCCTTGCACAGAAGACGCTCCATATTCAGTCCCCAGGCTCCACCCAAAGGAGATTTGCCCATAATTTTTCAATGGACAACTCTCCACCCTCTATTCTACCATTGCTGCCTGCATAAGCTCTAAAGTAATCCTTCCAGTAGCCAGGTAAATTCCCAGCACTTGGTAAGAACCCTAGACTGATGTCCCAGAGATCATCAAGACCCTTGTTCCTATCTCTGCGTGGCCTTAGAATGTTAGTCATCCACTATTGGAAACCAACAAATGGGCTTTCCCTCCATGGTAACCAAAGAAATCCATTTTAGCTGGAGTGCTTTGAACATACTCTTGACATTAATCAGACTGACTCCCCCTTTTTCACCTCCTGAAACAAGGTATAATAACTATTATTGATACTTGACCCGCCAAATGAACTGGGTTACTTTTCTCTTTATTCTTCATATAGAAGATGCTGGTGGTGGAAAAAACTCGGAAATGTATCATAATATGGAAAGAATTTTATTGTTTATAACAATGACTCTTCCCCTATATGATAAAATGAGCTATTGCAAATTCCAAATCACTCTATTAAGGTCGCTTTATAGTTTGGGCCATTTTCTTTGTGCGGCGACGCCCGCCCAGGGATGGGACACCTGAGGTACAGAAACTCCTCCTATTGATATCCAAGAGATTAAAATTTTTGATGCCATATCCAACGTCGCTGTTCTGCTGATGGACCAAGCCCTGGATTTCGACAGATTGACCTTCAAGTTGCTTGAAATTTCGTACATTTTCAGAATGTACATCACCACCTTTACCTCCTCCCATGACGGAAAAAAATCCACATATCATCTGCAAACAATGAGTGTAAATACTACTCCCCATTGATGGTGAGTTTCTTCCAGTCCAACTTCCTGAGAGCTTCTGAAAGGGTCTCTTTTGAAAGGAAAAACAACAAGAGAGATAGAGGGTCTTTTAAGTCCACGCCCTCAAACTATAAAAGGGTGGGAGAGGACCCATTTATATTAACAACCGATGAAGCTTCCCATAATTCGCAAAGCAATCTCAACTAGGGCCCTTTGATTCCAACTCTATGCAATACTTTTCAAAGAAACTCATGATTCAACCGGTCATACGCCTTCTCTTGATCAAGAAATAGCAGCCACCCCCTCTGGTCATACTAATAACTTTCCCATCCTTCTTTTAGGTGCTCAGCAACAAATTGTCAGTAATCAACCTTTCTGGGATAAACCCATTCTGTTCTTTATCGATAAAGTCCGCCATAACCTCTTTAGTTGATTGGTTAGGATCTTTATTAAGATCTTATAGTCAACATTAAGCAGAGTCAAAGGCTGATAATACCCTCTGAGGGAGGGATTATGCTTCTTACAAAACACCACCTCTTACTTTTATAAACGCCAGCTCAATTTCATCAGAGACTAGGAGTTGATTGTAGAGGTCCACAAGCATCTCAGACGATTCTGCCTGAAAGAAATTCTAAAGCTCAAGGATCAACCCATCCTCCCAGGAGCCTTATCATTCTTGCCTTTGTGGATGACGTCTGAAACCTCTGACTTGTGGATCTAGCTACATATTTGCTGCTGAGTCTCCATCAGCAGTACACCCAGTTTACTTGTGATTACTTTGGTGCCTCCGAGTCATTCTCTGAGGGGCCATAAAGCTCCTCATAGTATTACTTAGCCAAAACAGCCATGCGAGCTGCATCCTTCGCCTCAACTCCCTCATCACAGAGTGAAATGATCCTTACTGAGGGTTTGAATGCCCCTACTGCTTCGTGGAGTAAGGCCACAATGCCATTAAAGTTCTTATCCCACCTAGACTTCTATTATTTGAAGTGAGCCACCATAAAGGCTCCCATCGATTTTGCATACAGTTTAGCCTTGACTGTTGTCAGGATTCCTACCAAAATGGCAGATCCAGATGCTTCAGATTACGGGAATTAATCTGATCTGCCAAAAAAGCCCAAACTTCTGTTGGTGGTAATCCCTTAGAAAGTGACCAAATATTGAAGTTAGAGATCAACCCCAAATGACATGGTTAAATCATACTCCCTCAGAGCTACTCAACCTCAGGGTTCAAACCTGAGCCATGAGAAGAGCACAAGCAATTATTCAGAGAAAATTGAGCTGCCACCAAGTACCCAATTCGTTTACTCTGGATCTGAGCTTGGGTAGCTTAGATTTTCCCTGAGAAACCTCCCCAATTACCCTTACATAGCTGGTATTAAGCTAATAAATTTAATGCTTTTTCTCCTTTTCACAATTTTAAGTAAAAATTTTATCTAATTTAATAATTTCTTCACCAGACTTGATATCTGGATCAACAAGACTTCTCAACCATGAGAACCAACCAAGGTAGGTATCCAACAATATCAGACTTTGAGTCAACTGGCCAATTTACAACAAAGG
This sequence comes from Massospora cicadina, assembly GCA_022478985.1. NCBI lineage: Eukaryota > Fungi > Entomophthoromycota > Entomophthoromycetes > Entomophthorales > Entomophthoraceae > Massospora > Massospora cicadina. The sequence goes on from JAKSZP010011894.1 coordinate 119,097, forward strand.
ATCTGTGGTATCAACCCATGATCACAACAAAACTGGTACTCCCTGATAGGTTGCACCCCTAAGTTCATGGTGAAAATTACACAATAAAAAACAAAAAGCAAATATGGATAATAACCATTCTGAACTTTTCTTTCTCGTTGCAATCACTATTGCAACCTATTCAATTCAAAAGTGAATCTAGTTTGATAATCTCACAGAGGAGATTAGTCTGCGCCCATGTCAGGGAGCAGTTGGGCAAGCAAGGTAAGAGGAGCAGGTGGAAGGCCCGCGGCCTCCAACGTTTGAAAACGCCCCGGAGAATCTGGCGGAATTGACAAAAATACTAAGAAACTGGCGGTCACTATTTCCCCGGAGATACTCACATGGCAAGCATGATGCAACCAGTACATCAACACGCCACACTCCCAGCCAATTTCGTCGGTGGAATTCAGAGTCCGCGTGTTTCTGGACATCCAAAAAACGGCCTTATGGGAAAAAATTTTGTAAAGATGTACATGCAATTTTCCTGACCGCGGTGTACATCGCACCTCACTCCATGTCACGCGGTTGACTGGACATAGGTTTTGAAAGCAAAACGTCAGCAGACAAGGCTGCAGTGGTGCGCATAGTGGTTGACCTCCCTGAAGGGCAACGGGTCATCGAAACTAAACACACCAGATGGACAAAATTAAACCAAATTTTTCCTCACATTCGACTTTTTGCCTACTAAGGTAATATGTGACAATTTGGAACAACACCTGAAAGATGGTCTCGCCATATATGGCGAAATACAATCTCTCGAAATGCAACACTTTATGCTGATGCCACACCTGTGCACTGGCAAAGCCATCGCATTGCTGACCCCAACTGAGGATATTGCAAAGGACTAACCCAGATCCCGCACTCCACTTTTATTGATATCGCAGGGCATACCACCCACCCATTCTGGGTGACCGTGGACAGCGCGCCCCCCATTTGCACCCACTGTGACACGTTCAGCCATAAGGCACACGCATGGACCATCAAGGAGGGCATCACATTCCAAGAGCACCTCTCAGTAGCCATGGCCAGTGGCGAGGCGCACTACAAACCAACCACAAGCACCAAGGAGGCTTTCCCGTGGGGACCACAAGGCTGCTACCTACTGGTAAAGCCTATCTCCCCACAAGAGTGGAAGAAGGCAAGCAGGCCCATAGGGCCGCGGCCAAGGAAGCGGCCAAAGCCACCACCGCTATCCCACACTCACAACGCCAGGAGGACATGGAGACCTTTGCGGCAGAAGCAACTTGGGAATCCATCAACCAATCAGATTGGGAAGCCCATGCCCATGGGCCACTCAATCTGAGGATCCAATGGGGGATTCAGTCTCACCCAATTGTTGCACCCAAGCTCCAGTTGAAACTGACTTGGGACTCATCCCAACTGAAAATTTTTTTGACCTGCTCAACGGTGCACCAAACTCACCCGCACCACAAAAAATTCATCCGACGTTGGGAAAACAAAAAGTGAAGGCTAAAACCAATGTGACTCTTTCCACAAAGATCAACAAAAACTCCAATACCGTTGCTGCTAACACCCGTGCTGCTGTGAAGGCCCATGGGGATCTTGAGGAGGCTAGTGGGCCTGGGTGCCCACTCCTTGCACCTCAGGTGTGATGGGGGAAACCTTCACTTTAGGGATGTTGAATATTGCCGGACTCAAGGCCTCCCCATCCCAGGCTAGGAAACTGAGTTTTTTAACAACAAAATTTACCCGTGGATATCCTGGCCATCCAGGAGTCCCACTGTCCACGAGGTTCTGAGGAAGCTTGGAAAACAATGCTCCTCCCATCCCTATCCTTTTGGTCAATGCACTGTGGGGTGCTAATTTGGAAAAATAATTTTATCAAACTTTTATCCTCAGAAACACTCCTAAATGGCCGAGTGCTTGTTGTCACCTTCTCATGGGCTGTGTAGCACACGCAATTTATCAACAGTTATGCCCCAAATGGTGCATGCAAGCATCAGTATTTTTTTTCATCGGTCAAATCCCTCCTGCTACCCCCAGACTCCTTCATAGTTGGTGACATGAACTGTTGGCTAAACACACCAACGGACCAGTGGCCTTCCTCACCCCACACCCCCCAGGGTCACATAGAACTACGCGTTCTAAAGGCCACCCTCAGGTTAATGGATGCGCTGCCATGGCATGCTTTGCTGCTCGAAAACATGACATGGCCCCACATCCACAATAACCAATTAAGGTCCATGACCCGCATTGACATTATTCTAATACTGGCGAAATTCCAACCCCACATCTCCCACTTCAAGACAACAAAATTGGAATTCTCTGACCATTGACTGGTCTCAATAACCTACCACCTACCTATCACGGCTGCTAAGGCCCCACATTGGTACAAAATCCGCCCCATCTGAGCTCGGGTCGCCAGGATTTTCCACGTGGGTAGAAGAGGCAACTATGGCAAAAAAGTTTGTTGCACCGTTTTGTGCGGACCCCATTTCAACATGGGCAAATTTCAAAGATGACACCATCCAACACTCCCACCATCTCTCCTCCAGATGCTCACGAGCCACATCAGCGGTTATCTCACACGCTCTGGCAGAATTGGCACACTTGGAGTCCAACATCCCAGTTACAGGATACAGCTCTGCATGGGGATGTAAGTGGGCGGAGGCAGCTGCCCACCTCAACGCACTTGAAAGACAACATAAACATCAGGTTTGTGTTCAGTACAGGGCCACACGCATCACAAAAGGTGACAAGTGCACCGCACATTTCTTTAAAAAAATTTTCGCACCACGCCAGAGCGTGGCCTGCACACAGGTGCAAAGATCGGATAATTCCATTGTGGATACTCCGGCTGAAGTGGCAATCAAAATGCAACAGTATTACTCTGAGTTGTACCACTCCGACCTAATTCAGCCAGCCAAAGTGGCGGAATTTCTCACCAGAGCCCACATCCGCTCCATTTCTCTGATACCCAGAAACAATAAATTTAATTACTCCAAATGAATTATGGACAGCCATTCACGGTGCACCAAACTGAAAATGCCCAGGCCCAGATGGCATTCCATATGAGTTCTAAAAAAATATTTCAAATATATATCCCCATTGCTGCTCGCCTCACTTAACCAAAGCCTGATGGAAATGCGCCTCCTACCAGGAGGACATGAGGCATTCACTGTCACACTCTTCAAGAAAGGGGATAAGCTAGACTTAGTCAACTGGCGCCCCATTTCTCTAACAAACACTGATACCAAAATTTTAACAAAAATCATGGCTAACCGTTTAGGGACTGTAGCATCTGCCACCATCTCCCCAGAACAATTTGGTTTCATCCCCAGAAGGTTGATTTGGGATAACGTGCACTCTGTGGCTTGTGTGTCAGTCCACAGCCTCTGGGGCACTTGTATTCTTGGACCAACAAAAGGCCTATGATAGAGTAAACTGGGAATACCTCAGGGCCTGCCTCCATCAATTCCACCTACCCCCTCGCTTCATCAACTGGGTAATGCTGCTCACAGAATCTGCAACAATGGCAGTGCGTGGCCCTGGCTTCCTAACGGAAGTAGTCCGCCCTCAAAGGGGCTTGCGACAAGGGGACCCCCTCAGCCCACTCTTATACAACTTCAGCCTTGACCCACTACTGCGAAATGTGAATGCCCAACTCACTGGGGTCCACGTGTCAGGCCAAGCCCCAGTTGAGATAATGGCGTTCGCAGATGATTGTGTTGAGGGGTGTCTAATATTCAAGATACACATGCGCTTGAAGCTCTCATCCAGGAGTATTCCCGGGTAAGCAACGCGGCATTGAACGCTTCTAAAACTGAAATCATCCTCCTTGGTTAGTTTCAGAACTGCTGGGCCCCAGCAACCAGTGCCCAGACCAGCCCCTCTGCTCGCACACGTGCTCGCCCTCCCTGCTCACCCCACACCTCCCCACTGGTTCTCTCCTTTATGCCACATCCTACCATAGGACCAGAACGCCATTTGGGCGTGTGGATGGAGGCAGGCGGATACGCGTCAGCAGTAATGGAGTGCCGTATTCTGAATAACGTGACAAAGCAGACGCCTCTCTCAGAGCCTACCCTACTTTTCTTACTGGCAGGATTGTTTTAGCCAACTCCATGCTCCTCTCCAAAGTCTGGTTTGGAGCCCATGCCATCCCTTCTCCGCAAGCTTCTACAAATCCTTGTACGCCTTGCTGCAAGGATGGCTTTGGTTGGGCTGCCTTCCACCAGTGCGGCTAGAGGTCATGTTTGGCCCTCAACATCATGGTGGCATGGGCCTGCTTGACTTCAAAGCCCATGCCGCCAAGATCCTGGGTACCTGGATTGCGGCCGTCACCACCCCTACACTCCCCTCCCAACACTGGTCCCGCGCAGCCCGCTCCAACTTCTCCCGCGCCTTGGGCCTCAACAATCCATCGAACCCCCACTCCCTGATGAAATACCTTGCTTCACATACATCGGCCACAGGTCCTCACGGGACTAAAACCCACTACAAACGAATCCTCCTCTCCATGCGGAGCGCTGAGTGGAGAATTTGTATTAGCAGACATACAACCCAAAGAGGCCGCCCCTCTCCTCAGTTTACACAAGAGGTACAGGGGCTACCCATCCTTGATGGCGTGATCCACATTCGACCCCATGTCCTATCCAGGGTGGACTAGCTGGACATGAAGGACATCCCTTACTCCACTGAGACCCAAAAGTCTATATGGAAATACGCACACCATCCTCTGTTGCAGCCTCAAGTCCGCTCCCATGTGTGGCGCTGCCTGAGGCGGGTGTATCATACAGCTGAGCGCTCTAACGCTTTACACTCATCCTGTGTCGTGTGTGGCCAGTATGGAACGCTGTTCCACCGCCTGGAGAAGCGCCCCACCTCTAAAGTGATATGGCGCGAAGTCCAATGTCTGCTGGGCCAGGATCAAACGCATCCCTTCAGTCTGTCAAAAGATATGTTCGCTCTATCAATGGCCTCCCCCTTCCACCCTCCCTCCATGCTCTGGTGGTTGCAATCGTCATGTGGACTATCCACACGATTGTCTTAGATGCCATCGCAGGCTCCACCCCACCCTCCCAGAAGCGGTCCACAGATTCCGGTCCCATTTGGTGGACCACTTTCAAGTGTGGATGTTTGGATACCTCCCACCACGTCGCCGACAGCTGGTCTCTTCCTGGTTCCCAGTCTGGTCCATCAAATCAGACCCCTTCCTCCACACGTGCTCAATTGTGGCTACGGCCCCTTCACATGTTTCCTCCCCTCCTCATAAGGGGCGTTCCCGCTGGCAACAAGAGATAGAATCGCTTCTCTGGGGTGCCTCCCCTGGTACTAAGTTTTGTCTCTTCTAAATCATATTTGGAAGTGTCCATCCCATGGTTGGCCTTCCCCGCAATAAATTAAATTAGATAATAACTATTCTGTTTTGGAAAGATCCTCATATTGTGAATCTGCCCATCTCAGTGACTGAGCAATCAACATGAATCTCATCAATACTGTTAACAACTGCGATATTCTCTTTACATCTTCTACAGAAGTAACCCTCCATGCTCCATCCATCGGAAAATACAGCTTACACCTATCTGACTTCTCTAAAGCACTCCAGATCCTTTTATCTGGGGCTTTGTCCCTAAGGCTGAGACAATAGAAGAAGAGCTCCTGCTGTGCCAGCCCCTATGATTATCTTAGCTCAAAGTTCTTTGCTTGATATAGAACAAGTAGGAACTGGAGTTACGGAATGCTACCTGCATCAATTTGTCCATCCCACTTTATAACATTTACTTCAAGTAGCAAGGTTCCATCATCAAGAATTACTCCGCCACTTGCAGCTATGAGAGACCATACACTCTCAGATCCTCCAACTCTATCAATCTGCCTCCAAGTTTATCAATGAAAACTGAACTGCTATTGTAAAAAATTGTCAGTTTATTGATGAAATACAAGATTTGCTCACCCGCTTGGTTTAAGGAGTCATGAGTTTTGTTCAGATGGACCTCAAAACTCGTTTTAGTCAACTAGAGGTGTTATCCAAAATCAAGTCATAGATCACACCTGTGAAGTATGCTTTGAGTTTGATAGCTTTATCACCTCTATTGATGAACGCCTTTAAACCCTGGAGGAAATGATCTACGAATTAAGGGAATGCCAGAATAGTTTATATAGCTCCAGGCTTCAAGGAGGGCCTGGTGAACGAGGACATCAAGTTATGATGGACATGAAGGTAAAAAGGACCCCATGATTGTGATGGACTGGATGGTGAAAGAGGACCCCCTGGTCGTGATGGACAAAATGAAGGAAGGGATCCCCTGTACCCAGAGGTCCTCCAGGACCCAGAGGTGACCCCAGAATCTCCAATGAATGCCTCCAGACATCAATCCAACAAATAAAAAATCTTGATGTCCAATCAGGATGCATTGCCCAAGGAGCTCAACTTACTCAGGATGGAGTTCCCCTCTCTCCCAAAGTTTCCTTACCTGTTCATCACTAACGACTTGGGACCTTGTCAACCCTATCTGCTTTGGTATGTGGATTAGAGCAAAGAGTGCTCACCATTGAACAACATCAACTCGACCTCCAAGTCACCAATACCACTTTAAAAAAACGAAGTACTCCAATTAAACCAACTTGTTGCCACAAAATAAGCTCTCAGTGCCACTCACATATGAGTAGATATAAGTTACGATCTTAACGATCTGTGGAGTCAAGTAGATGCGCTTCAAACTCAAGAGTATTCCCAAGATACTGCTTCTTCATTAGGTGAGATCGCTGTCTCCATATCAGTTAATGTTGCTCGTTCTCCAACCCCCAAATGGTACATTTAACCCTTATTTCAAACAAAAAGATGTCCTTGGAGAGGGAAGTATATTCTCTTTCTTATATTGCTATTAAAGCTCTATGGAGGAAGTGACTGACCATCAATGGCTTAAACACTTGAATGATTGTCTTAGCCATATGGCTTAAGACATTATAGTCCCCCATCTGATGCATTGCCATACTTGGACTGATGCCAAGACTGCCTTGTTTCTGAAATATGGGAGCAACTTAACCTTAACCAACCAAAAACAGACCTTTATGGGTATCAGCCTTAATTGGGGGAAACTATCAGCAAATTCGCCCACCATTTTACCTTGAAGCACAAACTCTGGTTGCAGGGAATCGTCTATGTTAAATGATGCCATCATCACTGCGTTTTTGGCGTTTAAAAATATGCCTAATATTTTACTTTATCTTAAAGCGGTGAAGTCTAACTTAACATACCTCCTCTTTATTAAAGAGGCTATATTGAAAATTCTGGCCGAACTAATAAACCTGTCAGGCACCTTATTTTAACACCAATAAGCCCAGTCCCAAGTATTGGCCGTTACACCCCCTGACTCGAAAACATATGAATTATACTGCACTCATTACAGAAGAAACAACCACACTGTAGCTTACTGCCTCATTATTCAGCGTAAGTCAGCAAAAGATCAGTCATTATAGGGTAGGAGGCTCCCTATGCTGACGGATAACAAGTGCTAAAGAACCTTATTCTAGTTCTAGTTGTATCTCCAGTACTTCTGGTTGTTTTGTTAGCTGCCCCTTCAGAAGTAGAAGTCCCTCTGTCTATTCAAGAAAAAGAAACCTCCAGCTTTCTTACTTTTATGTTGGTCAGTTACCCAAACAAATTTTGGTGGTCAGCTCTTCTATAGAAAGTTAAGCCTTGACAGATAGCTTTTAAACGCATTGAACAACCCCAATATTGGCCACAGCAAAATCCTGCACTTGCTTCATTTCAAAATTCCTAATGGCAACCCAATAGCTATTAACTCCCAATTTGGAACATTGGCGGTTCAAGTTGAAGTAGTAGTCCATAAGGTTGAAGTCCTGGTGATAATTGACACTGATTCTCCAGTTAACATAATTTTTACCAGCTTATCCAAAAGATAAAAATGGCTCCAGGCTTGATTCACGAAGCTGAATATGGAATGGCATGTAGTTTTTTACTAAGCCAAAAGAAAACTATTCTGCTTTACCCCTTCATATTGAGAAGTTATTAATTACTTCCGCCACCCTTGTGCTAGAAAATGATACCTTTGAGTCACTTATTGGGGTCCAACTGATGCGGGAGTTTAACTGCATCATCAACTCAAGTAAAAATATCTTTCCCTACTAGAGTATCAGATTCCATTAAAATACGAATTCCTTGTAAAAATAAAGGAGCCCCTAAAAAATGGACAAGCTTCCTCGAATACCCATCCTCCATTTGCAAAATTAAGTACCAAGTCTTAGGGAAAAAACTAAGTTACCTCTGGAGGCTGTGGATGACAATGAGGGATTCCCTCTGTATACCCCTCATTCTATTACAATACCCTTGGGCTCACAAGTTAATGTAGATACAAGGATTCATATTTTTTAGCACTAGATGGTCTCAACCCGAAGGATTTATATTCTTACCTCTCTTTATTATATTTTGGAGCTTAGTGGACACCTAAACCCTTCCATCAAGGAAGCATTAACCTGCCTGAGGATTTTGGATACTGCCTACAGGAAATCTTTCTCTATTCTAGTAGGGAATTTAACCACTATAACTCTCCAGGTCCCTCAGCATGCCCCTATTGCTTATGTAAAAATATGTCCCATTAGTGAGCATTGCCGATGTAAAGTGTTTTGGCTTATTACAGGATTTATGATTCGATCTCCCACCCACCATAGCTTTGGTTGACAGTAGAATCGGGGATAATCTTACTATGAATAAACACCAGGATGTTGAAGGCCTCCTTGAGAAGTATGGCGATAGTTCTTCCTTGGGACCAAGTGACTATGGGAAAATGTCCGGGGTAATTCATCAAATCAAAACTGAGGATCGCTCTCCATTTAAATCCAAACCATATTTAAAATATTAAGTGGAGAAAGCTCAAGTGGCCTTAGAGTTACAGCAACTGTTGGAGGACGGGTTACTTGAGCCTTCCAAAAGTCCATGGGCTTCCCCACTTTTACTAATTCAGAGAAAGGATGGTGGTCACTGTGTTGTTATGGATTATCGCCACCTCAACTCTATCACTTGCAAAGATAGTTACCCCCTGCCACATATAGACGACTCTTTAGCTTAGTGTCAGGGTCCCATGGCAGTTGAGTCTTCAGATGACCCTGCTAACACCTTACTTTGCCAGCAACTTCATGCGGCGATGGAGTCCCTTGTTGAGGGCACCCCTATCCCACATTCCATCATGATTTTGAGGAGGATGCTAAGTCTGAAATTGAGGAGCTCACTTTCAGTGTGAGCCACGCTAGCATTGATTTTGCAAAGACTTCTCTTTTTAACGCCGCTTATCCCAAAAAATGCGAGCGCATCAAGTCTTTCACTTGTGTGCCAGATCTCATCACTTTTGCTGAGCTTCAACTTACTCAATACGTTGAGGTGATGGACACCGCTGGCCTCATAAATGAAGAAAATCCAAAACTATACCTCCTTATGCCCCATGTCGCTGATGATCCCACCCCAATGCTGTCCGCCATGATCTACAGGCTAAAGTGGGCGCCAGAAAAAAGTTTCATTAAAGCTTCCACGTCTTCTGATATTACTCATAGGCTGTTAGCTGAGGTGCCATATTAGGAAAAAAATTTATTTTTAATAATCCCTATGTTTGGCCCATTTGCAAATAAAGATATATGGCGGCTCCCCCTTTTGGGTTGGGCACCACTAGTGCTAAAAAATGTCAGGGTCTCACTATTTCTCAGCTATGGATCTCGCCAATGGATACTGGCAAGTAGATTTGTCACCAGAAGTTTGGACAAAATGCGCTCTCATCCTAAGTGAAGGACTATTTGAGCTACTCAAATGCCTCAGGGGTTGTATAATGCCCCTGCTACCTTCCAAAGCGCTATGGACGGACTACTGGCTATTTAATAGCTCATGCGTACTAGTTTATCTTAATGATACTACTAATTTTTCATAACCATTACTGAATATTTAGATCACCTCAGGCAAGTCTTCCAGCGGTTTATGGCAATCATCATTAAAAATAGAGCTGTTGAAATGCGCTTTCTTTCAGAGTGAGATGGATCTTTTGGGTAATAAGGTCAGTAAATCGGGAATATCCCCAATGGATCTTAGAACTTAGCTATTTCTAAGATGACCTCCTAAATCCCTACGAGATGTACATGTTTTCCTTGGAATCGTGGGCTATTATCGCCAATTTATCCCCCATTTTGCAGACACCTCCGAGCCTCTGGTCTATCTATTGAAGAAAGGAATACCTTTTCAGTGGAAAGAAGAGCAACAGCAGGCCTTCAACCTGCTACGCGTCTCTCACTCCAACTCTCCATTACTTATTCATCAGAATTTTGATAAACCCGACCTTTTCTTTACTGATGCTAGCGTATTGCCATTGGAGCCATACTGTCTCAGCATGATGAGAACTTAGTGGACCATCCCATCGTCTACTACAACAAGACTTTATCTAAAGCTGAAAGAATTATAGTGTTACAGAACGCAGATACTTGGTAGTTCTCCTTGAGATTAAGAATTATCGACCCTTTTTAATTAAAGCATATTACCATTGTAACCGTTCATGCTACCTTATGTTGGCTACAGCAAATGAAGGACCCTGATGGGAGATTATCCCAATGGGCGCTAAAACTTCAAAATTACATTTTTTCCATTATCCACCGACTAGGGCCAATCCATCAAAACATGGAATGCTTATCTTGGCTTCCCATCTTAACTATAACTGACCCTGAAGAGGATCCACTCTGTGACCTCCTAACCCAACCACAGTTATGGAAGGACGAATCCCTGACCCTCCAAAAAGGAATTAGCAAAAGGATCGGCAAATTTCAAAGTCAATAACGGTCAATTGTGAAAATTTGTGTTTAAACAATGTGTGCCTTATGTAAGACCATTGGCTCAAACTGAAGTCATATTAGAGGGACATTGGCAAGTTGGCCATGAGGATTTTTGAAAACCTACCAGTGGCTTAAAACTCAATGTTATTTCGAGGGAATGCTTATTTCTATCCAGGATGTATTGGAGTCCTTTCTGGTATGTAAAAGTCAATCTGGGCCTAATCCTTGCTCTTAACATCCAGTGGTCCCACCCTGCGAACCATTCTATATAATTAGCATTGATGTTGTGGGATCTCTTCCTTGAGCCTCCAATGGACATTGGTTTCTCCTACTAGCCATAGAGCATCTAACTAAGAATATTGAAGCTGTATTACTCTCCTCCGCTTCAGAAAAGGCTACCACCACATTTTTGTACAATAGGATTATCACCCAGCATAGGTGCACTAATGTCATTCTTTCCATTATTGGACAAAATTTCCACCTGATGATGGTGAAAGATTTAGCCGACCTGATGGCAACCATACAGGTATTCTCCATCCCCTACCATCCTGAAAACAATGGAATGGTAGAGCGGGTAAATAGTACTCTAACTGTAACCCGCTAGATAATGGTTATGGCTGACCCCCTTCATTGGCCCCAATATTTGCCTAGAGCACTTCTGGCCTATCATATTAGTTACCATCAAATTACTAAGATGTCTCCATTCCAAGTGTTGTATGGCAGAAATCCCACATCTGACTTCCAAAGTCCAGGCGATGCTTGATCAAGATTCTCCTGAAGCACCTAAAGTATCTATGTTCTTATTGCAAATGAAACAATAGGACTTTAGTCCCTGAATGCTGAAAACCTGTCTGCCACAACCAGTAGAGAAACGGCTTAATTTAATGATAAGTATGATCCCCTACACACCTCCAAATCAGGTGACCTCGTCATATTTTACCATCACTGGCCTATAGGTCGTGATCACAATTTGGGCACCAACTGGTCAAGGCCTTATTGAGTCGTATATAGATGGGACAATGAACACTCAATCGTAGAGGTTGTTCAGGGCACAGTCATAAACTGCATACATAGTTGTTTTCTCCATCCGTTTCCCCCCTTGAACGAAGATCTAGATGGGGTATGTCAGGATTCCTACCTGAACGGCACATTCAGATGCGTCAGATGACGAAAATCAATCCCAATCTGACCATAAAGCCCAAACTTCTGTTGGGGGTAATCCCTTAGAAAGTGACCAAATATTGAAGTTAGAGATCAACCCCTAACAACACGGTCAAATCATGCTCCCTTGGAGCTACTCAATCTTGGGGGTTCAAACCTGAGCCATGAGAAGAGCACAAGCAATTCAACTGAGATAATTGGGATACCACTAAATCCCAATTCGTTTATTTTAGATGTGAGCTTGGGCTTAGATTTTCCCCTAGTCACCTCCCCAATTACCCTAATATAGTGGTATTAAGCTAATAAACCTGACGCTTTATCTCATTTTTGCAATTTTAAGTAAAAATTGTATCTAATTGAAATTTGCCTCACCAGATTTGATATCTGGATCAACAAGACTTCTCAAACAAGAGAAGCAACCAAGGTAAGTATCCAAAACCCTCAGACTTCAGGTCAACTGGCCATTTTACAACAAAGAATATGTGGTATCAACCCATGGTCCTGATATTCCCCACACCTTACCCATGACACCTCATCTTTCGTCACCACTTAGCCAGCTGGTGCAATGAAGGTCTTTAGAGGTCTATAATACATTAGGCATCCCACTGTAACCAAACTCAGCTTTGTGGACAGTGTCTTCCTAACATAAAATATTTTTAAGACAGCATCCCCTCTGACACGTTTCTAATGGCTAAGCCGTCACTCCTCTTGAGTAATGGTAGCACATACCAAGGCAGTTCATAACACTAATTAAAAATTAATTTGATTGTAACTTGATTTGCATTAGATGCTTATTATGACTTAATTAACAAAGCCCCCTATCCTGGGTCAAGTCAAATATAATTTGGAACTGCTAGGCCATGAGTCCTAAGTTTAGTTTGTACTTACATATTTTCAACCATTAAACGCTAATATATTTGATATAAGGTATAATAAGTTAGATGTAAGCTAATATTCATATCTCTTTTTTTAGTACTAGATGGTCCCAACCCAAGGGGGGGATTCATCGATGTAATATTCATATCTCTTAATTTTAAATTTTTAAATTTTAAATTTTTAAATTTTTAAATTTATTGCGGGGAAGGCCGACCATGGGATGGACACTTCCGAATATGACTCAGGAAAGATAAACTTAATACCAGGGGAGGCACCCCAGAGAAGCGATGCTATCTCTTGTTGCCAGTGGGAACGCCACTTATGGGGAGGGGAGGGAACGTGTGAAGGGGCCGTAGCCACTATTGAGCACGTGTGGAGGAAGGGGTCTGATTTGATGAACCAGACTGGGAACCAGGAGGAGACCAGCTGTCAGTGACGCGGTGGGAGATATTCAAACATCACGCTTTAAAGTAGTCCACCAAATGAGACCAGAATCTGTGGACAGCTTCTGAGAGAGTGGGGATGGAGCCAGCGATGGCATCCAAGACAATCGTGTGGATAGTCCACATGGCGATTGCAACCATCAGAGCACGGAGGGAGGGTGGAAGGGGGAAGCCATTGATGAAGCAAACATATCTCTTGACAGACTGTAAAATGCGTTTGATCCTGGCCCAGAAGACGTTGGACTTTGCGCCATATCACTCTAGAGGTGGGGCACTTCTCCAGGCGGTGGAACAGCGTTCAATACTGGCAACACGAAACAGGATGAGTGTAAAGCTATTAGAGCGCTCAGCTGTACGATACACCCGCCTCAGGAAGCGGCACACATGGGAGCAGACTTGAGGCTGCAACAGAGGATGGTGTGCATATTTCCAGATAGTCTTTTGGGTCTCAGTGGATAAGGGATGTCCATCATGTCCAGGTAGTCCACCCTGGATAGGATTTGGGGTCGAATGGGGATCACGCCATCATGGATGGAAAGCCCCTGTACCTCTTTTGTGAACTGAGGAGAGGGGCAGCCTCTTTGGGTTGTATGTCCGCTAATACAAATTCTCCACTCTGCGCTTTGCATGGAGTAGGATTCGTTTGTAGTGGGTTTTAGTCCCGTGAGGACCTGTGGCCGTTGTGTGTGGTGAGGTATTTCATCAGGGAGTGGGGATTTGATGGATTATTGAGGCTTAAGGCTCAGGAGAAGTTGGAGCGGGCCACGCGGGACCAGTGTTGGGATGGGAGTGTAGGAGCAGTGACGGCCGCGATCCAAGTGCCCAGGATCTTGGCAGCATGGGCTTTGAAGTCAAGCAGGCCCATGCCACCTTGATGATGAGGGCCAAACATGACCTCTAGCCGTACTGGTAGAGGGCGGCCTGACCAAAGCCATCCTTGCAGCAAAGCATACAGAGATTTGAAGAAGCTTGGGGAGAAGGGGATGGCGTGGGCTCCAAACCAGACTTTGGATAGGAGCATAGAGTTGGCAAGAACAACCCTGCTAGTGAGGGTAGTAGGGTGGGCTCTGAGAGAGGCGATTCGCTTCATCACGTTGTCCAGTATACGGCACTACATTACTGCTGACGCATATCCGCCTGCCTCCATCTACACGCCCAGATGGCGCACCGGTCCTATGGTAGGACGTGGCACGAAGGGGAGCACAAGTGGAGCGGTGTGTGTTGAGTTAATAAGGCATGGACGTGGGCGAGCAGATGGGCCGGAATGGGAACTAATTGCTGGGGCTCAGCAGTTCTGAAACCGACCAAGGAGGATGATTTCGGTTTTGGAGGTGTTCAGTGCCGCATTGCTTACCCAGGAATATTCCTGGATGAGGGCTTCAAGCACGTGTGCATCTTTGTTATTAGACACCCCCACCACGCAATCATCTGCAAATGCCATCATCTTGACTGGGGTTTGGCCTGGCACATGGACCCCAGTGAGTTGGGCATTCACATTTCGCAGTATTGGGTCAAGGCTGAAGTTGTATAAGAGTGGGCTGAGGGGGTCCCCTTGTCGTAGGCCCCTTTGAGGGTGGAGTACTTCCGTTAGGAAGCCTGGGCCACATACTGCCATTGTTGCAGATTCCGTGAGCAGCATCACCCAGTTTATGAAGCGGGGGTAGGCGGAATTGATCGAGGCAGGCCCTAAGGTATTCCCAGTTTACTCTATCATAGGCCTTTTTTTTAGTACTAGATGGTCCCAATCTATCATAGGCCTTTTGTTGGTCCAAGAATACAAGTGCCCCAGAGGCTGTGGACTGACATACATTAGCCACAGAGTGCACGTTATCCCAAATCGACCTTCTGGGGATGAAACTAAATTGTTCTGGGGATATGGTGGCAGATGCTACATTCCCTAAATGGTTAGCCATGATTTTTGTTAAAATTTTGGTGTCTGTGTTTGTTAGAGAAATGGGGCGCCAGTTGGCTAAGTTGAGCTTATCCCCTTTCTTGAATAGTGTGACAGTAAAGGCCTCATGTCCTCCTGGTAGGAGGCACGTTTCCAAAAGGCTTTGGTTAAATGAGGCTAGCAGCAATGGGGATATATATTCAAAAGTATTTTTTGTAGAACTCATATGGAATGCCATCTGGGCTTGGGCATTTTCAGTTTGGCGCACCGCGAATGGCTGTCCATAATTCATTCAGAGTAATTAAATTCATTATTTCCGGGTATCAGAAAATGGTGCAGATATTAGCTTGGTCAAGAAATTCTGCCATTTCAGCCGGCTGAATTGGTTTGGCTCAGTATAACTTGGAGTAATATTTTTGCATTTCGATTGCCACTTCAGCTGGTGTGTCTGCAATGGAATTATCTGATCTTCGCACCTGTGTGCAGGCAACGCTCTGGCGTGGTGCAAAATTTTTTTAAAGAAGTATGTGGTGTCCTTGTCACCTTTAGTGATGCATGTGGCCCTGTATTGGACACAAACCCAATGTTTGTGTTGCCTTTTGAGTGCATTGAGGTGGGCGGCTGCCTCCGCCCACTTCCAGCCCCATGTAGGGCTGTATCCTGTGGCTGGAATGTTGGACTCCAAGTGGGCCAATTCCGCCAGAGCATGAGAGATAACTGCCGATGTGGCTCGTGAGTGTCTGGAGGAGAGATGGCAATAGTGGCAGATGGTGTCCTCTTTGAAAGTTGCCCATGTAGAAATGGGGTCCGCACAAAATGGTGCAACAAACGATTTTGCCAAAGTTGCCTCTTCCACCCACGTGAAAAATCCTGGCGACCCGAGCTCAGGGGGGGCGGATTTTGTACCAATGTGGGGCCTTAGCAGCTGTGATAGGTAGGTGGTATGTTATTGAGACCAGTCGGTGGTCGGAGAATTCCATTTTCTTTGTTTTGAAGTGTAAGATGTGGGGCTGGAATTTCGCCGGCATTAGAATAAGGTTGATGCGGGTCAGGGACCTTAATTGGCCATTGTGGATGTGGGGACGCATCATGTTTTTGAGCAGTGAGGCATGTCGCAGCAGTGCATCCATTAACCCAAGGGTGGCTTTTAGAATGCATAGTTCTACGTGACCCTGTGGGGTGTGGAATGAGGGTGGCCACCAGTCCGTTGGTGAGGTTAGCCAACAGTTCATGTCGCCAACTAGGAAAGAATCAGGGGGTAGTGGGAGGGATTTGACCGATGAGAAAAATTCCCAATGCTTGTGTGCACCGTTTGGGGCGTAGATGTTGATGATTGCGTGCGCAACGTCAGCCCACGAGAAGGTGACGACGAGCACTCAGCCATTTAGGAATGTTTCTGAGGATGTGAATTTGAAAAAATTATTTTTCCGAATTAACACCCCACAGTGCTTTGACAAAAAACCTAGGGATGGGAGGAGCATTGTTTTCCAAGCTTCCTTGGAACCTCATGGACAGTGGGGCTCCTGGATGGCCAGGATATCCATGGGTAAATTGTGTTGTAAAAAACTCAGTTTCCTAGCCTGGGATGGGGAGGCCTTGAGTCTGGTGATATCCAATGTCCCTAAAGTGAAGGTTTCCCCCATCGCACCTTAGGTGTGAGGGGGTGGGCCCCTGGGCCCACCAGCCTCTTCAAGGTCCCCACGGGCTTTCACAGCAGCGCGGGTGTTAGCAGCAACGCTATCAGGGTTTTTGTTAATTTTTGTGGAAAGAGTCACATTAGCTTTTGCCTACGCTTTTTGTTTTCCTGACATCGGATAAATTTTTTGCAGTGCGGACAAGTTTGGTGCACCATCGAGCAGGGCAAAAAATTTTTCAGTTGGGATAGGTCCCAAGTCAGTTTCAACTGGAGCTTGGGTGCAGCAATTGGGTTAGATCAAATCTCCCATCAGATCCTTGGATTGAGTGGCCCGCTTGGCATGGGCCTCCCAATCTGATTGGGTGATGGATTCCTGAGTCGCTTCTGCTGCAAAGGTCTCCATGTCCTCCTGGCATTGTGAGTGTGGGATGGTGGTAGTGGCCTTAGCCGCTTCCTTGGCCTGCGGCCCTATGGGCCTGCTTGGCCTTCTTCCACTCCTGTGGGGAGATGTGCTTTACCAATAGGTAGCAGCCTTGTGTTCCCCACGAGAAAGCCTCCTTGGTGCTTGCAGTTTGTTTGTAGTGCGCCTCTCCGCTGGCCATGGCTGCCGAGGGGTGCTCTTGGAATGTGACGCCCTCCTTGATAGGGCATGCGTGCGCCTTATGGCCGATCACATCACAGTGGGTGAAAATGGGGGGCGCGCTGTCCACGGTTACCTGGAATGGGTGGGTGGTATGCCTTGCGATGTCAATAAAGGTGGAGTGTGGGATCTGGATTAGGTCCTTCGCGAACTCCTTGGTTGGGGTCAGAACTGTGATGGCTTTACTGGTGCACAGGTGTGGCATCAGCATTAAACGTTGCATTTCAAAAGATTGTATTTCGCCATATATGGTGAGAGCATCTTTCAGGTGTTGCTTCAAAATGTCCCGTTTTACCGTAGTAGGCAAAAAGTCAAATATGAGGAAAATTTGGTTTGATTTTGTCCATCTGGTGCATTTTATTTGACAACCCATTGCCCTTTGGGGAGGTCGACCACTATGCGCACTGCTGCAGCCTCGTCTGCTGCTATTTTGCTTTCAAAACCTAGGTCCAGCCAACCACGTGACATGGAGTGAGGTGCAACATACACCGCAGTCAGGAAAATTTCGTGTACATCTTCACAAAATTTTTCCCATAAGGCCATTTTTTGGATGTCCAGATACACATGGACTCTGAATTCCACCAACAAAAGTGGCTGGGAGTGTGGCGTGTTGATGTACTGGTTGCATCATGCTTGCCACGTGAGTATCTCCGGGGAAATTGTGACCACCATTTTTTCAAGATTTTTGTCTATTCCGCTGGATTCTCCACGGCGTTTTCGAACGTTAGAGGCCGCGGGCCTTCCGCCTGCTCCTCTTGCCTTGCTTGCCCAACTGCTCCCAGACATGGGTGCAGACTAATCTTCTCTGTGAGATTATCAAACTATATTTAGTCTTGAATTGAATAGGTTGCAAAAAGTGTTTGCAACGAGAAAGAAAAGTTACCTCCATATCTCTTAATTTTAATCTAACTGACAATTTTGATCCAGTCAACCACTCAAAAGTTTAAATGGTAGATTGCACTACTAAGGGATATAATATTTTTTATATCTATGAAACCCTTAAATGTTGTAAGGGATTTCAAGCTATAGCTCCTTATTGAAGGTCACCTCTTACCATTATCAAATATAAACTTGCTGGGCACCCATTAATTGATGTTGTGGTATCATTGGCCAGTAGTTATAGTCAATTCAGTTATATAATCTTGGCCATTATTCACCTCATCATATGGGTAGATGGCAATTGATTTAAAGGATTGTTTACTATGGCGACAGATAAGTTTATTATAGAAACATAGTTGTTGTATATTTGTCAATGGCTTAAGCATAAAACAATGGGACTTACTTTACATCTAAAAATATAGATACTCAATAAATTTATTGTTATATGAGTGGTATTATTGATGTTTAATAACCTTGAGAAAAACAGCAACATAGAACAAGTGAACAGTACTCTTATTGGCATGCTACAGGTTTAAGACTGTCAATGCATCCATTAAACTTTTCTTGTCCTCCACCATTTCGCCATTGTTATAACTTTGGCGGAATCAATTTAAATACACTGGGGAATTTTTTCACAGGTCCAAACCCGCTGAGCAATTTGATAGATGGTATGGAGCTTGTCGGCCCTTAGACGCAATTAAAAAATATAATAAGATATGTAGCAACTGCCCAAACAATACTTTATTTATTTAATATTTTAAGTGGTTACTCACATTTTTCTTTCCACTCAGAGTAACTTTTGAGCGAATTTAATTAAGTAAAAAAGTAAAGTAAGTCTTACTAGCCTACAACTACCTCCCCTGTTTGCTTCCCTATGACCTTGGATTCTCCGCCAGCTGCTCCCGTGTAGGGCAGTGGTGAAACCCCATCCAGCGTTTTCCATCCGGCAGAAAAATGCGCTCAGACTGGTTTGTCCAGTCCCACCAAATTATTGGGTCAATTCATTCCGCTCAAGGGTCTCGCCATCCACCTTGCATGAGCCCAGGCAGTGCCTCGCAGCACACTTGTTCTCCCCCATTCCCAGCTGCATTTCAGCCTTTAGGTCAAATATAGAAAATTGTTACCATATGCCAAAAAAGCTATTATTTCATGGCCCAGGAAGCGATGCTGCTGGCCATTTTTATAGATTTCCGCCCCTATAAGGAGTATTTAGATCTTAGCTTCTCTTGTGAAGCTGATGCACCCACTGCAGCCACCGTGCCCCTGGGTTTCCAGAGCACCCCTATCCCAATAACATGCACCCAACTCCCTCATACACACACTGGCAGTTCAGTCTGCAGGGGTTTCCCACTCATCTTCCCCCTGCGGTGCTCCATCAGGAGTTATGGAATGTTTGGCAGTGTATGCTCTAATCCCATCCTTCAGTTTATGGTCCTCAATGGGGACACTCGCCTCACTAGGCCTTGAGTATCTGCCACAATTACCCAGATTTTATAAGATTGCTCATTTGATCCCCCGTGCCATCATTCCTTCTTCCTCCAACCACCCATTTTAGGCCTGTGCCAAGGGCGGGTGGACCATCTGTCCATCCTGCTTCAAGTTATATCACTTGAAGTGTAAACGTCCCTCTCTTGCTGCTTCTGCTGGACCTGCATTCTCTCCGTCTGGAACCCAATTTGCCATTCACCTCACTGCCTTTCAGGTATGGGGTAAAAACCTTCCCCCTCCCCCAAAGCCTGCTGCCACTATGGTGTCCTCAGCTACCAATCAGCCCCCTCCTCAGTCCAGTGCCACCTGGGCCTCACCCAGTCAGGAATTTACCTGGACAACATCCTGGCCCCACATTATTTTTCAATTGCCAGCTACAGCCCATCTTTTCATTGACCCCATTTTTTATACAACTTGAAACTATGGACCTCATTGGATGAAGCCAACGAGATGGGTAATGAAATTGAAGAATCAAAAACCTGAATAGAAGAATTTCTCCAGGTACAGCACCCCATTCAAGTCACTCAACGTTTTCATGCCCCTGACCAAATGCCTCTGTGTTCTGATCTGAGCACCAGCTCGGTATTTCAGCAGCTGCTCACCCAGATATCTGTGACATCTATGATATGAATGATTCTCCACTGGAGATGCTTGCCAAGGAACTTCATCCTCCCATTATGGCTCCAACCATAGCACTTTAGGGCAAACATGAAGTACTAAACCTCCACAAACAAGCAAATTCTGCCATCCAGAAAGTTGTTATCGTTTCACAGGCCAAGTAAAAAGTCACCCACGCCACTGTCTCTTTATTATCCCAACTTCCTTCCATTTGCCTTCATGCAGAGAAATGTTTTTACATTTTACCTATCTGCAATATTTGATGAAGGTAATTTCTGCACCCAGCCGATCATCCGCCTACCCATACCTCATGTCACTGATCACCCCACACCATGGCTCTCCGCCTTGACCTGTACTCTTGCCTTTGATATGGACTCTGATGCCAAGAAAAAGCCTCCTAATCCCCCTTCCCCTTCCACCATGGTGGGTTGAGCGGCTCATTACTGTCCCACCTGGTTGGTTGTGTTCTCGTTCATCTATTTTTCATCCGCTTGTTTTGGGTGGTAAAATTGTTCTGTTTGGGTAGGTCTGTTCATTCGTTTTTAGCTCTTCAAGCTTCAGCAATGTCCATCCCCTTGTAAGCATGCACGGATAAAATTTGATAATCAACTAACTTGTCCAAGTGGAAGCAAAAATTGTTGTTAATAGATTAGAAATGAATTATTTTTTCTATTTGCTTGTTTCTAGGTTATAGGTGAAATATTGCAACCTTTAACATAAATTTCCTAAGGCTATTGCATTACCACCATGACTTTTCTGGTTTATAATGTATTTGTCAGATATTTAACCTCACAGCTCCAAGAAAAGTATGTTTTTGGTTGAAATGAGATGACGCAGGGAAATGGCAGACATTCACAAGTTTTAATAATAATGAGGATGATTTAAATGATATGAACGATTTTATCAGCCAAAAGACCCTGGCCAATTCTCATTAGAACCCCATGAATTGAGGCAACACGTCTCTAAATACCAATTGGTCTAATTATCCTGAAATCTAGTAATCATATTCCTCTGACCACGCGGCCTATATGGGGCATCCATCAAAGAGTTCTCCTTCAGATACATCTAATTCCATTAAAAAACCTTTGCAGGGACCTCCTTTTATAGACTTGGTGGAGGTCCCCCAAGGTGCAATAATTTTAGCTAATAAGGATTGGCTAAAATATAATAAACTGACACACAGTGGGTACGTATTGCCTAACACTAATTCCCCATCCATCATTTGGCAAAGTTAGAAGTGAGTTTTCTGAGTTCTAATAGGCTGAATTCCCATATTTTTTTATTTGGATTTCAATAGGCCATCCCAAACTTACCAATGAATTCCCTTTGACCCTCTATACCAATTTAAATACTGAATAGTAAGATATTAAGAGTTCTTTTTTCCTTACCCCCCAACACTTAGTAAAATTTATAAAAACCCTACAACTTTTTTTAGTTTTTAGTGTCTATTTAATTTATTGAATTATTGATTGGATCCCCTTATTTGTTTTTATTTAGGTTTCAATGCACCCAAGTGAGCTTCTCTATCCTAAATCAAACAAGTAGTGCTCACTACAGGGGTAGTACACCAAAATAAATTTACCAAAAATGGATGTTGTTGGGTTGAATAAACCTTGCAACCACCCCTCTGCTGATAAACCCTAGCTAGTTGCCCTTGGACAACAATTAGTAAGCGTTTTATAAAGGTTCAAAAACCTTGAACATTGCCCATTCAAATTTCCCTTAAAGGATAAGTTAACCCCAGGAGAAGGTAGTATAGCTTCGTTCTTATATGTTTATTAAGCATATATGGACCCTCTACCACTGCCTCCTGAGTTTGATCCCAGTAATGGACTTTGGGTAAGGGACAATTTTGACTGTGTTGGTTTTGCGCACCAATGCCCCAAACCGAGAAGCAAATAGCAAAGGCGGTCCATGGAGTTCCTGGCCTATCATACGCTGCACATGGAGGTTTTCCAGGTTTTATCCTCCTTTCCCATTTCCTTCACTTCCCTAATCGGTGCAGTATCATCCCCAGGTTGGCCCACCTCAAATAAAAATTTAAAATAAAACAGCCATGGAAGGAGCTACTGACCACCAGAATGTTTTTATTTAACCAAGGCAAGCCGATCATGGGACAGGCATTACCAAAAGAAAGAAATGACATGAAACCTGAACAGGGTTAACTCCGTCAAAGAAAGTTTCTCCACTGCCAGATCGGGACTCAAATTTTTCTGGTTACGTCATGGGTAAGGTTTTTGTGTTATTAGACCTACTAACCGCCAATAGCTTCTTTTGGCTGGCACCCCAATCAATGTGCAAAGGGCAGGATCAAACCCACAACCTTCAGGTTGGTAGTCGTACACCCTTACTGACTCGCCTTCCACCCCCTTGACCACCAGAATGTTAAGAACATCCTTCCTCATTTAATTCACTCGGCCCAATGAGCTGATGGTCTTTTATATGGGTACGCTACACACCTGGGCTGAGGTTAATGAAGATTTTATATTGGAATTTGGATCCAAACAGAGTTTAATTAGGGAAAAACTGGCTTTTATGCGCTTTAGTATGTATGATGGTGAACGGATCACTGCCTTTGCTGAGTGATTCTATCTTGCTGCTCAGCGATTATCAGCATCTAACATGCTAAACCTGGATAATGCCATCGCAGCTATGTTATCTGGGTTAGCTTCCCATCCTTCTTTAGCTTGGCATATAATTTCCCTAAAGTGAACTTTTAAAAAACGTCCGTGATATAAAAGAGGCCTTGTTAGATGTTGCTGATCTTTATACCTGTGCAATAACCAACGAAGCTGTGATGAACACCAGGTATAGACTATTGAGGAGTGATCAACTGTAGCCTCAATGGAAGAGGCTATGTTGACCTCTATGCGGATTACTACTCTGAGCCCAGTACCTGCGGTGCAGCTCAAACCTGATCTTCCTCTGCCCAGCCAACCTGAGGTTCTCAAGCCAGTAAATCGAGTGCATCATCATCCATGGGGCAACGCTCCCAGCACTCACCTTGCCACCACAATCAGCTTATGTCATCTAAAAAACCTCTTCAAGTAGTTCAAAGGCCTGCTCCTAAGCCTAAACCCCTTTCTCAGGTGACATTCACCCCCACCAACAATGGGTTTAAGGAGCAGGTTGATATTGCTAAACCATCTGTTTACCCTAATCTCACAACCACTGATCAACCCAAAGCTGGAGTTGAAGCATCCACCTCTACGATGCATTTCTTCCAGCCACCTCTAATTCGAAACCTGTAGCTATGGTGAATCCCAAACATCTCCCTTCGGTGAAAGATGCTCCCAACAACCATGGTCTCAATGAGAAGGCTGCTCAAGCTAAGCCGCCAGCTCCTCCAAGGATCATTGCTGTGGATGGGCCCCCAGCTATTAAAGTTATGGCCTCCACCACGACTGTTATAATAGCATTCACACAATGAATGTGGACAATCCTTTGGATGATGAGTCTGAAGAGGGTTATAAGGACGTTGGCTTTATTTTTTTGGAGCCGCTGTTGAGGTAGGTATACTGTTTTAACTGAACCCAAAGGAGTAGATAAAGCTCTGATCCCTCAAGAAACCTACCTTAATCAAGTGCTGGGGTGCCATAAGGTTATTGATACTGCTAGCGATGCTGGCAGGTTATTGAGCTGATCCAATCAATTCATCATGTTCACACTCTACAGTTCATTAAAGATAACTACCCTGAGACAGCGAAAAAGCTTGCCTTTACTCTCCATCTTAATATGTCTAAACTCTCCCCCTAAATTTGGTGGGACTATAACTATATTAAAAGTTGTTATTCAAAAAGTCTAGGTTAGGGATATCTTGGAAACTGAATCTCCTATGAACTTTCTCTCTTTCAAGCTGATCAAGAAGAATAAACTGTCTCCTGATCTTGAATTTATGCAGGAGTTTGGAACATCGGGTCCCAACAACACCCATGCAGTTGGAACCTACTTTTTTGCCTATTAGGAGTGGTAATCTAATTTTGTCAGCTCCCGCTGTGGCCTTGGATAATAACGCTTACTATATGCTTATTGGCACACAGTTTATTATTGAGTATGATAGTATAATCAACATGAAACAGGGTTACCTCTCTCTGCTCAGTTATAAAGTTCCTCTACTCTTTACCAAAGAAGAACCCAGTAAAAAAGAATACTCCTGCTTATTTAAATACCCATCCTCTGCTTTACCTTTATTCTACATGACCTCTAGATGCAACACAAAAAAGTTGTCCAAATTGGCGGACGCTTTTGAGGGCATTACCTTTTATGCTTCAGAGGAAAAGGTAATCAAGGCTGGTGAACAACGTGTGGTCGCTACCAATATTGCTTTACAGGTCCACCAAGCCAGTCTGCTGCACATAACAAGCATTGATGGAGTAAGCTCTTTAGAACCCCGGGTATTGCTGTGTATACTAGACTCCGCCTATCAAGGACCCATTAACATGCTATTGGGGAACCTTACTAACAAACCCACCATTTTCAAAAAAACATCAAGAGATAGGGAATGGTATGCTACTTCCCCTTGATGAGATTAACAGTGTCCACTTTATTGGGTTGATGTTGAATATAATTTTACCCACTCCCAGATGGGTGTACTCTGCCTAACGTCCACATCTCAGATGACCTTCCCCTGGATGAGCTTAAACAAGTTCAATCTCTACTTGATACATAAAGTGATATTTTCTCCAAAACTGGAACAGATTATAGGTATATGAAGGGTTGAGCCACTCCAGTGATGTTAGTGGTGCCCAACCTATTTGATCTAAACCTTACCGTAGGTCCAAGGTTGAAGAGAAAAAAATGAAGGTTGGACTCAAGCAGCTGTTAGACGCTGGGTTATTAGTACCATCTTAAAGCCCTTGGCGTCTCATCTCTTGTTAATCAAAAAGAAGAATGTAAGTCATTAGGTAGTTTCAGACAACCAAAAAACTAAACCTCTAAAAAAAAGACAGCTATCCTATCCCACACATAGATGATCTCTTGCACAACTCTCCAGCTCAAAATACTTCTCAGCCATGGACTTGGCCAGCGGAAATTGGAAAATGGACTTTCCCCAAGACTTGGAGAAATGCGCCTTTATTTGCAGTGAAGGCTTTATCTCAGCCTACTGCTACCCCAAGGGCTAGGGAACGCGCCGGCATCCTTTCAACGTGCAATGGATCACATTCTTCAGTACCTCAAGCTAAGCTGTGTGATTGTTTATATATTGATGGCATCACCATTTTTCTGCAACGTTCACTGATCATCTCGCACATTTAAAAGAAGTTTTTAATGCCTGCGGGCTTCTAATATCAAGTTAAAACCATAGAAATGCTCCTTTTTCCAAAAGAAGCTAGATTTCCTCAGACATGTTATCTCCCAAGAAGTTTTACAGCCTTTACAAGATAAGGTCGAAGCTATCCCTAAAATGCCTGCCCCTACAAGCCTTTGGCAATTCAGGTATTTTTTGGGTATGATGGGGCATCACCATCAGTTCATCCCCAAGTTCACCCAGTTCAGTGAGCCTCTCATTCGGATATTAGCTAAAACATCCTTTTTTGGGGTACAGAACAAGCAGCTGCTTATGAAACGTTTAAGCAACTGTTACAACAGCGGCCTATGCTATGGCACCCAGATTATAGACTTTTATCTTGTTTACTGATGCCTCGGACTACGCCATTGGAGCCATCTAAGCCCAACTGGATGAAAATGGTGTGGATCATACTGTATCTATTTCAGTAAAATTTATCAAAGGCGGAGCCCAACTACATGGTCACTGAGAAGGAGTGACTTGTTGTTAAATAGCTTTAGAACATTATCGTCCTTTCTTATATTGCACTACTTTCACTGTGATTACCAACCACGCTTCCCTGAAATGGTTACAGAATATGAAGGATCCTACTGGATGGTTAGCACGATGGGATTTAAAGCTCTAACACATTGACATGAAGATTGGACGCCATGCTTGAACCCATCACATGAATGTTGATGGATTAACTCGTCTGCCCATTCTGAATTTGGATAATAATGATGTGGAGAGGTTACAAGATATCTTAATGACCCCAAATGACTGGGAGGATGAGGATGAGCCTGTCTAGAAGATGTTAGCCTAGCACTCCTGAAACACCAAAGTGGAGAACAGGAAGTTAAATCATCAGGTGGGGGCAAAGTAGCTGTCTTATCTACGGCCCTCAGAACGTGTACCTGTTATTATGGAAGCTTAATCTATTCTATGTCATGGGGAGTAAAGAAAACCTATGTGTGGATTAAAGAGCGTTGTTATTTGGAAATAATCATGAAAAGATATTGTTAAAGTCTTGAATGCCTGCCTCACATGTAAGAAGAAATCAAGTTTTAAGACTAAATACCAATATCAACCCACTACCACTCAACAAACATTCCATACTGTAGGAATTCAGCCTGTTTGTGCTCTCTGGTGCTTAAGCCGCTGGATCCCACAAAGTTTAAATAAAATTATAATAAATATGTACTACTAAAAAAACTTGGGTTTGTATATTTTTATTAGGAGCGCTTGGTTAAAAAGAAAAGCGATTACTTTTGATATCCGGCCAATCTTTTTTCAGTTTTTTCAAGGGTTAAGGGGAATTTAAGGATAGTTTCAGAATAGCTTTGATGCAATCTGAATTAGGAAATATGGTATACTCGCCTATCAGATGATG
Source organism: Massospora cicadina (assembly GCA_022478985.1). Classification (NCBI taxonomy): domain Eukaryota; kingdom Fungi; phylum Entomophthoromycota; class Entomophthoromycetes; order Entomophthorales; family Entomophthoraceae; genus Massospora; species Massospora cicadina. The sequence goes on from JAKSZP010011894.1 coordinate 146,194, forward strand.
AAAAATTTGCTCTACTCTTTGGCTTAATAATAGTTTGGAATGGGGTTTTGGGGGCAGAATGTGCCATGCAGTAATGTTTTGATGTCTTTCAACCAATTTCCGCTTTTTAAAATACTGTCACCTTGAGGGACCTCTGCCACACCTATAAAAGGGGGAGGTCCCCGCGTAGGTGCTTGGAAGGACCAGATGTGAGCATGGGGAGTACTATCCAATGGTTGCCCCATAATCTGTCGTGTGATCAGAGTAATCTGACTGCTCAATTTTATGGTTTTTGCCCATGCAGGATTCAAAATGGTGTTACCCTGATTAACGGGGTTCCATCAATAATTTGCCAGGGTCTTTTGGCCAATATCAGCATTATCCTTATTTAAATCATTTGAATCATCATCGCAAACTTGCAAATGGCTGACATTTCCCCTTTTCAGCGGAAAAGACCCAAAACATTATTCTTTTGTAACTGGAAGGGTAAATGTCCAACATCACCCCCTCAAGAATGTCAGGGGGAGAATAGAACCATAGGAATTAGCCATGTATGCGATTAATGATAATCCCAGTAGACATGGACTTTATAGAGTAAACGTTTCCTTTCTTGTAGATGATGGAGAAAGGGCCCTCCCAAATTGATCCAAGTTTGCCACTTATTGGATTGATGAGATTATGGTATTATAACACCATGTCAAATACTTGGAATGTAGGCAGGGGGTTCAAAGCTCATTAGCAGCCTGTCCTTCTTTAGTCACTGTTTTTCCAAATTAGACATTGCCTCAAATTGGAGTTATTTGATACACTGAGCCAAACTACTCATAATTTCTCGGGCTCCTCAACTCTAGAGGAGAATACATCTTTTGCTAGAAGGGCAGGTATTCCAGGTTCCGCCCATACAAGACCTGAAATGGAGACATTTTTAAGATCTGATGATAGCTAATCTGTTAAGCCATCATATCATTGGGTAGATAATGATCCAGGTGAAGAGAATTAGATGAGAAAATTTTTGTAAAATGTAGACCAAGGTTCCATTTGCTCTTTCCACGGTCCCATTAGTGGATGGATTGTAAGGAGCCAAGAAAAGTTTTTGTGCTCCTATGGACATGGCCAGGATTTTAACTACTCTGGACGTGAATTTTTTACTAATATTGCAGAGTAATACTTGGGGACAGCTGTGTCAAATAAAACATTTTTAAATTTAAAACGTGGCTGTGGCCTTGGCTGTTAGGGCAGGGAAAGCTACGGCTTCCACTTACTTGGTGAATTGGTTAATAGCTACTAGGATAAATTTGTTTCCACTAGTAGTCTGCGGACTGGAATCAACTACATCCAAACTGATGGTATGGAATGGTTATTGAAGGGCAGTTGGTTTATAATGGTATCTAGTCTAGAAACCAGATTGCTTCTTACATGTGAGGCAAGGTTCCTAGACGTCAGCAATAGACTCCATCATACCATCCCAATAGTGCCGATCCTTAATCCACTCATATTTTTTCTTGGTCTCTCAATGACCTAGAGTGGATGAGCTTCTAGGATAGCAGGTACATGTTCTGAGGGCTAAAGGTAAGGCAGCCATTTTGTACCCACCTGCTTATACAACTTCCCTTCTTCACTTTGGTTTTATGGGAGTGTCAGGCCAACATTTTCTGTACAGGCTCATCCTCATCCTCCCAGTCATTGGGGGCCATTAAGAGGTCATGTAACCTCTCCGCCTCAATATTAATTAAGTGAAGGACTGGTAGCCAAGTATACCCCATCAACATTAAAGTGATGGGTTCCAGCACGGTGTTTAATTTTCATGTAATAAGGCTGGAGCTTTAGAGCCCAGTGAGCTAGCCAACCAGTAGGATTTTCATGTTCTGTAACCATTTTAAGGATTTATGGTCATTAACTACAGTGAAGGTGGTTCCATATAGAAAAGGGCGGTAGTGCTTTATAGCTAACAGAACAGCAAGGTACTCCTTCTCCGTTACACTGTAGTTGCATTGTGACCTTGACAGCATATTACTAAAATAGAATACAGGATGATCTACACCATGTTCATCTAATTGGGCTAATATGGCCCCAACTTCATAGTCTGAGACATCAGTGAATAAGAAGAAGGGTTTATTATAATCTGGGTGCCTTAGAATAGGACGTTGCTATAGCAGTTGCTTCATTTTTTCAAAAGCGGCCTTTTGTTTAGCACCACAATAAAAGGGGGTATTCTTGGTTAATAGCCGGGCAAAGGGCTTACTGAGTTGGGCGAACTTAGGATGAACTGATGGTAATACCACATCATTCCTAGAATTACCTGAATATCCCATAGATTTCTAGGGGGCGGCATTTTTTTGGCTTCAACCTTATCCTGCATGGGTTGAATTCCTTCTTGGGAAATGGAGTGGCCAAGGAAATCCAATTTCCTTTGGAAGAAGGTACAATTTTAGGGCTTCAACTTTATATTGGACTTACATAACCGTTGAAACACCTCCTTCAAGTGATTAAGATTTTCTTTGAAGGTTTTTGAGAACACCGTGATGTCATCAAGATAGACGATGATACAAGTAAACTTGAGGTTTTGCAAGATGTGATCCATCACACGCTGGAAAGAGGAAGGTGCATTGCACAACCCTTGGGGTAATTGTGTGGGTTGAAAGAGACTTTTACTACAAATAAGAGCGCATTTCTCCTGATATTGAGGAGAAAGGTTCATTTTCCAATAGCCACTGGCCAAATCCATAGCGGAGAAGAAGTTAGAGCCAGAGAGTTGGGCCATGGCATTATCAATGCGAGGGATAGGATAGCTATCCTTCTTAGTGAGGTTATTCAATCTATGGTTATCCATGACTATGCGAGGACCTCCGTTTCTTAATTAGTAAGAGGTGAGAACCAAGGGCTTTGCGAAGGAACGAGTAACCCCACATCTGATAACTTCTGGAGCTCCTTCCTCATTTGTTGCTCCTCTACCTTTGACTTGTGATAAGTTTTGGACCTTATAGGACGGTCATCACCACATCAATGGAGTGGCACCAGCCCTTCATGTGGCCATAGTCAGTATTCAATTTGGAGAATATGTCACTTTATTCAACTAACAAGTCATAAACCTTTTCCATTTTCTCTGGGGGTCAGCTTATCCGAAATATGAACTTTGGGCAAGGTGCACACCATGTTGTACATGATTAAGCCCAAATCCGCCATAGAGCCAACAGAGTGGATATGTTCAATGTCCTCTACGGGGAGTAGAAAACCTCTGCCAATCTCATGGTTTTTCCATATGATCATGTCCTTTCCAGTGAGGTTCCCCAGTAGAATGGTAATTGGCCTTGTAGGCTGGGTCTAGTATCCCAGGCAATACATGAGTCTCCAAGGGGCTAACGCCCTCAATACATATGAGGTGCAACAAGCAATGATGTGGAAATTGTAGTGTGCTTTTAGTGTCAACCACTCTTTGCTCCCCAGGCTTAATCAAAACCTCATCTGCAGCGCAGAAAGGGATACCATCCAGAATCCACTAGTCGGGTAATTTTTTGTGTTTCTCCCAGAAGTGGAATAAGGCAAAATTTTGGCTGAAAAAGTATGTTAAACCAGGCAAGAGTATCCGTGCCTTCTGAGTTCTTTATTGGATAAGGCTAAAGGGACTTTGTAGTTTTGTAACGAGAGGACCCCATGCTTCAGGTTTATTATTGCATCATACTCAATCATAAATTGAGTGCTGATGAGCATATCATATGCATTGTTTTCCAAAGCCACAGCAGTGGCCGATAGGATAAGCTTCCCAATTCGAAGGGGAAGGGAAGAGTACGCCCTAATAGCATAAGTATTTTTGGGGCCAGCGGTTCCAAATTCTTGCGTTAATCCAAGTAAGGCGCTAGCTTTATCTTCTTAGTAAGCTTAGTGGAGATCACGTTGACTGGGGGTGGTTTGTCCAGGATGGCTAGTATTTGGACCTTTTGAATGATCACTTCAACCTTAGTAAGCGTTCCTCCAAATCTAGGTGACAAAGCTAAGACCTTCTTGAGCATGAAGGTGGAGGTTAGCTTTTTAGAGGTCTCAGGGTATTTATCCATGATGTATTTTATGAGATGAACCAGCTGAAGAGGGCGTATCAAGCCAGCTAAGAATTTGTCACCATCGCTGCAGTGTCAATAACTTTTGGACACCCTAGTATTTGGCTGAGGTACGTTTCATCAGGTATGGTGGTCTCTTCTACTACTCCAGCATTCATATGATCAGGCACATTTATTTCCGTAGAGGCTTTCAGTATGTAGTAACCAACGTCATCATAACCATACTCAGATTTGTCCCCAAGGAATTCTCAACAACTGGCAAGGCTGCGATGGAGGTAGGAGAGATGGCCACAGGAGATTGAATAGCCTTGAGCGCGCATTTACCACTTAGCTGGAGGGGTAGGCACATCAGCTTTAGTGAGATTATGCGGGCGTTTTATTGTTACTACCTTACAGGGCTTAGATTCATAAGGAGGAATGATAACCTTTTTGAGTCACACTGAGGGAGCAGGTTTAGCAGGGAGGATAGGCACAGGTGAGCTCACTCCCAACTGTTAAACCGGTGAAAGCTTTTTAATAATAAGAGCTGAAGGCTAAACCTCAGAGTAATTTGTTTTTGCATATAATTGGAATTCAGCCTCATCTAACAAAGCCTCTATAATGTCGCGGGTGTTTATGAAGTGGCGTTTAACCAAGATGATATGTCTGGCTAGAGAGGATTGAGAAGCTAACGGGGGTAATAGGGCGGCGATAGCATCATCAAGGGTGAGCATGTTAGAGGTTGACAACCTTTATGCAGCGAGGTAAAATCCTTCAGCAAAGGCAATGGTTGATTCACCTTCATACATGCCAAGGCGCATAAAGGACTGTTTATCCCTGTGTAGACTCTACTTTGATCCGAATTCATCTAGAAGAGCCTCCTTAACCTCTGCCCAGGTGTGCAATGGGTCCAGGTAAGGAACTATCATCTCTTGCGCTAGCGACTTAAACAGGGAAGGATGTGTTGCACTTTCTGCTTATCCGTTGCGCCATAAATAGTAGCTTCATAAACATACAAGAAAGTAGCAATGCTCTCTTTGCATGGGATGAACTTGTCTTTAAAAATGGTCTTATTGGACGCTGCTCGAGTTCTTTGAGACAGGATAGAAAGGTTGCTAGTTTTTTTTTCCAGAGCAACTAAACACGATTCAAAGTAAAGAATAAGTGGGAGGGTTGCTCATGGTTGAGGCCTCCGTTTTTAAAAATTTTTGAGGTGTAAAGATATCCCCTGTAGTGAGCACCATTTTGCAGGAATCCAGCTTGTTTGTGCTTGCTGGTGCTTACGCCTCTGGATCCCACAAAGTTTTAATAAAATTATAATAAATATGCACTACTAAAAAACTTAGTATTTATATTTTTATAAGGAGCACTGTGGTAAAAAGAAAAGTGATTCCTCTTTTTATTTGACCAATCAATATTTAAACTGTTTCAAGGGTTAGGGAGAATTTAAGGATAGTTTCAGAATAGCTTTGATGCATTCTGAATTAGGAAATATGGTCTACTCGCAGAACAGATTGTGGGAAATTTGAGCTACTTTTTTGGTAAAATGATAGTTTGGGATGTGGCTTTGGGGCAGAATGTGCCCATGAAGTAATGTTTTAATGTATTTCAACCAATCACCACTTTTTAAAATAATTTCACCTTGGGGACCTCTGCCACGAATATAAAAGGGGAAGACCCCATTTAGGTGCTTGGAAGGACCAGATTTGAGCATGGGGAGTACCATATGATGGTCGCCCCACAGTCCATCATGTGGTCATAGTAATCCGACTGCTTGATTTTATGGGTTTTCCCATTCAGGATTCAAAATGGTGTTACCCCGATTAACAGGGTTACACCAAGAATCAGCCAGAGTCATTTGTCCAATACCAGTATAATCTTTATTTAACTTATTCTAATCATCATCGCAAACCTCAAATGGCTGACATTTCCCCTTTTTGGTGAAATTCAACCCAAAAATTCTTCTTTTGTAAATGGAAGTACAAATGCATGAAAAATACCATCAGTCTAGATGTAGTAGGTCCCCTCCCACAGACTACCGTTGGTAATAATTTTATCCCAGTTTGTATTGACCACTTAACTAAGTGTGTTGAAGATATGACCCTCCCTGCCCAAATGGCCAAGGCCACCGCAACATTTTTGCATTAAAATATTTTCACTCGCCATGGTCTTCCCCAAGTACTACTTTGCGATAATGGTAAGAACTTCACCTTCAGAGTAATCAAGATCCTGGATACGTTTATGGGGACTCAAAAATCTTCTCAGCCCCATATAATCCCTCTACCAATGGAACTTTGGAGAGAGACAATAAAACCTTGGTTTCCATCCTGCATAAAATGGCCTCCTTTGATTCACTCCACAGGGATTAACTCCTACCCAGTGCTTTTATGGCATACCAAATTAGTTATCACCAGATACTGAAAATGTCCTCATTCCATGTTCTGTATGGGCGAGAACCAGGGATACCCGCCTTTTTAACTAAAGAGGTTTTTCCTCTAAAGTTGAGGAACCTGAAAAAGCCATGAGAAAATTGGCTCAACGTATCATTTAGCTTAAAATCAGAGCTATGACAAATATTAGTAAAATGGTTACAAAAGAGGACAAGCGGCCAATGGGTTTCAGGCTCCCCTACATTCCTTTAAAGTTTCTGACTTGGTCCTATAATACCATATCCGCATCATACCAAGAAGTAGCAAGCTTGGACCTATTTTTGAGCCCTTCACTGTCACCTACAAGAAAGGTGACAAGTAATCTATAAAATTTTTGGTACCAGTATCACCATGAATTGAGTACATTGCCACATCCTACAGCCCTATTCTCCCCCAACATTCTTGAGGGAATTTGTTGGGATTTTTGCCCATATTCCCAGCCTGCTAGATTACCTGGTGTCGCTAGGGGAAAATTCTTTAAGGCGAAGTGAATCAGAAATCTTTTGGCCCAAGTTTTGGAGGAACAACGTTTGGGGAGATTTGGTATACCCACCTAGTTGTATCTGTCAGGAAAAATCTGGATGAATACCTAAGATCTCATTGGCGGAGTGGCCAACGAAATAGGGGCATCTGATAGTGATTAACTATCAGGCGTACTGATTGGGATCAATCAAGTTTCATCACCAACTGATTGGGAATGAATAGTGATTTGTGAGACGAGTGATGCCGCCTGCAACTAGCAATTTGATCGGTTGGTGAGTGACCTGCCATAGTGGGTAATAAGTCCCATTACCTAAGCAGGTCGCTATCAAATTATGGTTGGTTCGCTTGGATCAAGAGAAAAAGTTAGGGACACATTTTATGACTCTTTCTGTTTGAGGTCTCGAGGATGTCCAATGATGGAATCCTAGCCAGGTTAGGGAAGACCATCACTGCTGAGAAGAGGAAGGGTGATTCAATGGAAACGGCTGCTGTTTCATCAAAGAGGTGTCAACCAAGGGTTAGACAGCTGAATCCCCTACTATAATTCCCTAGGATTTACTAGAATAAAAAACACATTGAAAACATCATTTTACTAAAAAAATTACCATTACCAAGATTATTAGTATCTACAGTAATAATGTCAATTTGGTGTATAGTTAGACTATCAGTTTTTATTGTGTCATTCCATCTCAAGGATGTTATTGCAGAAGGCAATAATTGGTAGACTCTCAGAGAGAAGAGTAGAGATCCGTGCTGGGATCTAGAGATGAAGGGAACCACGACTAAGTGATTGCTGCTGACTGTGTATTGGGCTGAATTAGACTGTCATCAGAGGATCTTAACAAAGATCAAGTGAACATTAATATAGGTAACAAATCCCTATGAGTACGACTATCAAGTATTTGATTGTAAATACTGGCCAAAGCATTGGGCCTGATAATAGTTCTAACTCAACTATGGATAATAGTCTCCATACTATTATCAGATAAAAAATTCTTTATAACGTGAGGTGCATGAGAAAATTAAACCTGTGCAGTAAAAATATCACTAGGGTTGTTTGCCAATAAGAACAAACTAGTAAATTTTTACAAGTTAGTTCTCACTACAGGGGGTAGTTGAGTTGAAGAATCTATCAATAATGTCATAAAAAGAAGAGATGCGCAAGTTGTGGACCAAGATCGCCACAGTGAATCATAATGCCTTAAACTCTGCGGACCACTGGGAGTTTGCAGCCTTGGAAGAATGAGTCGCCAAGGTGGAGGAAGGAGTAGAAAATGTAGCCAACTTTGGGAATGAGTTACTCGGCAAAGTAAACTCGTTGAAGAAGAAAGAAGGAGACCTCGTTTGAGAGAACCTATTCCTGAAAATGGAGTAATAAGCTGATCGCATTCAATCTAAGAAAGTTTGGTGCAGATATTGAGAAATTGATCAAAGAAGTGGAGTACTTGAAAGTTCACAGATGTGCTTGTGAGCCCGATATGGCCAGCAATGCCAAAGAGAGAAGTCCTCGCACAATACTTGGGAATTCAAATACCCCCAAAAAATATGCCACCCACCTTTAATGCCATTTTGGAGATAATGCCAGAAGTCACTACACAAGTTAGCTGAGTAGCTGAACTGAGAGAATTGGCCAGAAATGACTCAGAGGTTTTTAGGGAAACGCCAAAATTGCCAACATTTCATCGGGATAATGCCCCAGCATTTTTCTGATTGTTTGACATGACTATGAATGGATATGAGGATCATCATAAGGAGTTAACGGTCATGAACTGTTTGGACACAGATTTCCAGAATCTAGTATTACCCCATCTGGAGTGGGACAGCTGGTACTATGCCGAGGCTAAAGAAGCCAGAATGAGGGAGTTTGGGAGACCAAACCATATGTCAAAACACAAGCAAGAATTTATGGGAATTCAATTTTGTAAAGATGAGTCTCTTGCAAGCTTTGCGGATCAATTTTTCCAGGAGTCTCAGATCCTGGATGGAGCGAAGGTGTTAGATGCTATGATGCAAGAATCGCTTAGCAATGAAAAAGATAGTACTAAAACCAAATCAATTAAAAGTATTATAGCTTAAACGCAAACTTTCTTATACCGCTTGAAGTCACTTTTGAGCAACATAAAATTTAGTTTCATTTATCCACAGCCGTCTGCCCAAACCTATTCTTTGATGTCCTTGGCTCCGCCGCCTGCCACCCCAGTGTGGAGCAGCATTGCACCCCCACCTAGCGTTTTCTGCCCCATGGTCAAGCGCGTTCAGATGGGATCAAACAGCCCGCCCACTGCTTCCAGCCATTTTGTCCCCCCACGGGACTTAGCGCTCCACCTGGCGCGCATCCACCCTTCTCGCCCCCATCCACTCGCCCTCCCTCGCTCCGCCATTCACTATTGCCTCATAGTGGACTATGGGCGTTTGTTCCCATATGCCAATAAGTCAATTATTGACCTAGTCACTGCGGCCTTTGCGCCAGTTGGCTTTATAGACTTCCGCCCTTTTAAGGGCTACTTTGACGTTGGGTTCCAATTTGAGGAGGATGCTGAAGTGGCAGCACAAACTCCTCTAATTTATAAAAACCCCATTCCCACAACCTGTACTCGCCTCCCTTCAGACACCACGATGGTGGTATCCTTTGCAAATCTCCCAACCCACCTTCCACCCCAGGTTTTGTATGCCCAGTTGGTCGCGGGGCTCATGGCTTATGGCATTCAGCCCAACCTCATCTTTGCCATTCCATTTGGTGCGGAGCGCCTTGCTGCTCCTCATGCAACAGCCACCATCATACCACACCACCCTACCATAGCCCAACAAATCCCACCCCGCTATGTGGCTGCAGCGCCTGATCATTTCTTTTGGGCTGGGGTCAATAATAGTAGGCATATTTGTTCCCTCTGCTTTGGCCTCGACCATGCAAAAAAAGTGTGCCCTCAGGCCAAGTCCGCTGCTGCGGCTTCTGAGCCCCCTCTGGAGGTTCAGTATGGGGCGCTTTGCTGCCCCCTCCCACCCTCCAATCTCGTTCAGTGGGCCCACATGGAAAATCAGCCCCCCCAAAACCTCCAGCCTCACTCTCCCACCTAAATCTACCCCAGCCAATCAGAGCAATGCTTGGACCACCATTGTCACCCAAGCAGCTGCCCATTCGCCCAATCCCACCCGCCCAAACTCAAACGCCACTATTCCAGTGAACCAAAATCCATGGGATCTATTGGCTGAGACTGACGAATCAGGTAATGTCCTCATTAGTAAGCATACAGGTCAACCTCTCTGCCAAGGCGATTATGGTCGGGTGAAATTTTAATTTCCCAAAATCGATGAAATCTCTACCCCTAGCATTTTGCTCCTCTGTCCAATACAGCCCCCTTCCAAAGTGGCCACCAGCTCACCTTAGCTGCGGTGGCCTCTCCTCAGTGCCCAAAACTATGCACCGCGGTGGCCCAGTCAGTGGCTCAGCTCCAGCATGCCTGCCCACCCTCTTCTTCCCCCCAACTTCCCTGAATCTCCCTGCAGTGACATCTCGAAACTATTTGATAATGCTGAAGTTATTGTTTTTGAATGTTGCAACGCTTGCTTCATTCAACCCCTCAGCCAAAATCACCCGCCAAAGTATCTCCCTTTTCACCCAACTTCCTGAAGCCCACAAAGAAGCTGAAGTTCTCCTCGCAGCTTTTGTTGAAACACTTTCCCGTCATTATCTTGATGAGGAAGTGGAAAACTTCTACTACACTGACCTCCACCCCCACTATGCGGATGCCCCAACGCCCTGGCTCTCTGCTCTGATACGGTACTGTAACCAACATCCCTTGATTGAGGTGGATCTTTCTGAAACCAACCCCTGACCCCTCCTCACCCTCTGACATGGTGGGTTAGCGGTTTCTGCTTCCCACCTGGTTAGTAGTTTTGGTTTGTCAAATTTGAGTGTTGTGATTTGGTACTGTCCATCCCCTGGTTGGCGTAACTCGAATAAATCTATTATAGAATCGCTTTGCAAGTAGCCCTTTGGCCCTATCAAGATTTTTATTGAATGATGTCTAATGTATTTATGACCAAAAATAACTACCTCGCAATTGGCTATAACCTGAAGCTTCTGGGAGCAATGTTTGATGCCCCGAATAGAAGTTTCAAGTCCAATCTGGTCCAAAATCTGAATCCCATGAAGGAAAGCAAAGGAGCAAATGAGACTTTTAACTGAACTATGCTGGGAAATAAGCCCAAGTATTTTAAATGGTTAAATAAGAAATAAAAGGTCTGCTTCCTGTGTGGCGGGAAAGGGCATTTTGCCGCACACTGCAAAAAGCCAAAGGATCAAATTAACGTGGTTTAGGATAAAGAGACAGCAGTAGCCAAAGATTTGGGAAAAGGTCCCGCTGCCTAGATAAGGAACAGTATAGAGCGGCAGAGAAACCTGTACCTCCTGATCTCATGAATGAAGAGATAGATATTAGTGATTTGTTCATAGACGATGAGCAGGATCAACTATATCAAGTGGTCAACATGGACAAAATGCCGTGACCAGAGCAGGGGTGAAGAAGTTTGACCCTGAGATAGTTTAGGAAGTTGCCCGGCTGTACACCTGAAAACTGTCGGAGAAGATTCAAATGCTGCAAAATCCAAATGAGTTAACCAATGTTCACTTAGATGAGGCCAATCTGTCAATTCCTCCTGGCGTGATTAAGAAATCATTTCCTGAATTATCGGCGAAGATTATTCAAACCCTAAATTTGGCTTATAATGCTGCAATTCACTCAGTAAATACTCTATTACAATACTCTGAGTGTATGTATATAGATATTCAATTGAATCAGCAAGGGTGAGGGCGATTGTTGACAGCGGAGTGCCCATCAATATTGTGTCAACCAAGCTGGTGAAAAGGATGAAGATCTCGCCAGACTTGAAACAAGAGAGAATACAGAACAGCTGGGCTGAACACCACTGTTTCCTGTGGAGCGTATAGTGCGCTGCCACTATGATTTACATCATTGGTGGTATCTGCGCCAGCGATAGTTTTGATGAACCAAAACTATGAATAATGATTGGAATTGAGTTTCTGAAGAAATACAGAGTTAAATGTAACTTTGAGAATAATATGTTGACCATCCTGGGTCAGACATTACTATTTGTATACCAGATGCATGGTGAAGTTCCATTTAACCAGAGAAAAAACTTCATTAATCTGATATACAATGATGGCATTGTACCAATTCAGAACCAATTAGTTGGTAGGAAGCAACGAGAGATGGTTGCATAAATCCTAGAAAACTGGATAATCCCTTGAGGATCAAGATGGAAAAAACCATACCGGCTGGATTGCAGATGATAGTTGACATAGATTTTGACTATAGAGATTCTGAAGCTTTGTATGGAGAAATTGGAAGCCCCTGGAAGAAGTCTAGAGTGGAGCCGTGGGTGGCTCCTGGGATAGTCATGCCGGGCCATGGAGAAATATGAGTCTATTGGCGAATTTAAGCAAAAACTGATGAAGATCAAGAGGAATAAAATCATCGCGTTTATTCATATAATCCTGACAGCAGAATTGAGATGATTCCATGATTTTTAGTTGCTCAATGAAATGGGATTACTGGCAGGAGCGGCCAAAAGCATCAACCTATTGGTTGATTGAGAGCAGCTCGCAGATCTACTGGAAGGTAAGTAGGAAGAGGTGCTTGATTTATTTGAGAGATAATGGGAAGTATTTACTCAAGATGACCATGATTTGGGATGCACACAAGGCGTAATTCACAAGGTCAAAACCGGGGAAAATTTACCAATAACTATGAGACTGATCCAAAGATTGAAAGCCGCTGAAGCAGTAGTGGAAGATGAGATCAGTAAACTAGTGAAACATGGGCTTCTAGTTCCGTCGTCAAGTCCCTAGGAAAGCCTGATTCTGATCATAAAGAAAAAGATGGATTGAATCAGGTAGAAATTGACTATCGGAGGCTGAATAAAATTATGAAAAGGGATTCCTATCCCCTACTGAGGGTCAATGATGCACTGGATCAATTTGGAGAAGCGAAGTATTTCTCCACGATGGACCTAATCTTGAGATACTGGTAGATCAACTTGCCAGAAGAAGACCAAGAAAAATGTGTTTATCACTGCACAGGGGTTATACCAGCTGACTAGGATGCTCCAGGGTCTTTGTAATGCACCCATGACGTTTCAGAGGGCCATGGAAGCGATATTGAGCGACCTGAAGTTATCATGCATCCTGGTATATCTGGACAATATCAATATGTTCAATAGAACCTTTACTGATCACCTGCACCACTTGGAGGAAGTTTTTATGAGACTTTTCGTGGCTAATCTGAAGATCAAGCCATGGAAGTGCCACTTCTTCAGGAAGGAGCTTGAATACTTGGGATTTGTGATTAACGCAAACGGATTGCAGCTGCAACCCCTGAAGATAGCAGCTATTGAGTGCATAGTTGTGCCGAAGAGTGTCTGAGACATCCAAGTATTCCTTGGGATGATCAATTACTACAAAAGATTTATTTGGGACTTCGCCTGAATAGCTGAGCCTTTTTATCATTTATTAAAGGATCCAAAAAAATTTATATGGAATGAAGAGGCCCAGGACTACTTCATTGAGTTATGCCATTATTTATAAATTTGTTGATTCTGAAATATCCAAATTTTGATTGGGAGTTTATCATTCAAACTGATGCTTCATTGACAGCGATCAGCGCTGTTCTGATCCAAGTAGATGAACTTGGGGACAATCATCCGGTGGCATATGTGCGCCAGACACTCTCAGCTGCTGAGAGGAATTACACCATGACTGAGCATGAATGCCTTGCGGTCATTTACACCTGTAAGCAGTTTCATATGTATGTCCACAGAACACACTTTTAGGTGGTGACGGACCACTCTTCACTGCATTGGCTGCACAATTTACAGGAACCTGAAGGACGACTGTCCCAATGGGCACTTAGGCTTCAGTCTTAAAATTATGAGATAGTTCACTGAGTGAGGGCTCCTCACCAGAACGCGGATGGCTTATCAAAATTACCAATGGTCCAGTTGGTATATCTGCAGGCGGATGAGCTATTCCAGAGAATGGTCAAAGGAAGAATTGAGGATGAGCCTCGAGAAATACAAGGTGTGCTTCAAAAAGCAATGGAAAACACTGAGATCATGAATGGAAAAGTATTCAAGATGATAAACGGGAAACGATTATTATTTCTGAAACTTTTGGAAAGAGCAGCAATAGTTCAAGCAATCTCATAAGGTTGTCAGGCACAGAGGCCTGAGAAAAACAACCGACCATATTTGCCAGTATTATTACTTAAATCGATTAACTACGATCTTTTGGATCATCTGGCTTGTTGCGTGGAATGCAAACTGCATAAACCACATAAGAATACAACTGGATACCCACTGGTCTGACCTGGATTTTATGGCACGCAGTGTCCATTGATGTGCTGGGACCGCTGGTGATGAGCACAGGAGGAGTCAAATATATCATAGTAGCTATCGACCATCTGATGAGATGGGTCAAAATGAAAGCTCTAACTAGAGTTGATGCTACCAGTACTGCGAGATTCATCCTGGATCAAGTAGTATACCGGCATGGATGTCCACAAGTTATACTGAGCAATAATAGGACCAACTTCACGTCTCATGTGATCCCAAGGCTAATCAAAATAATGGGGATCTGGAAAGTTGAGTCAGTACTATACCAGCTGGAGATGAACAGACTGGTAGAACGGGTAAATGAGACGCTGGCCATGACGCTGAGGAAGCTAGTCACAGGAAGAACTTCTACGTGGGGAATGTACCTAAGTTTGGTGACGTTTGCCTACAACATTAGTTATCCTACTGTGACGGTAAAAATGCTGTTTGATTTACTTTACAGGTGGAGGGCCGTGTTGCCGCCAATATTATATTAATTAATAGAACTTACACCGGGGGTGAGTACCAAACAATACCTAAACCAACTGATGAGTATCCTGGTTGATATGCGATTGCAAGCGTTTGATACAACCATAAAGAAAAGGGTATGAGCGAAATCAACGGATGATAAGAATCAACCGCCATTTGAAGAATATAAATAGGAGAAAGAGTCACCTATTGTGAAATGCATGGTTTTGGACAAAGAAACAAATTGGATGCGTTATGGTCAGGTCCGTTCAAAGTAATTGCTAAGACAGCGACCAATTCTTACTCCATCAAGAATCTCTTGGATGGAAGAGTAGTAAATTGAGTCCACACTAAGTATCTAAAGCGTTGGATTGAAGAAATGAATAAAATAGTTCCTGAAGGACTGATGAACCATTAAGTTGGTCGTGTCCTGATGATGAGGTCAAGTCTTAGAAAAGGACCTTTGAACCAATCTAGATGGTTAAGTCTGAAAAAAAGGACCTCTGAACCATAGAAAACTGGTAGGTTTAAGTGCCCAGGATCCAGTTTTGGGGAAAAGATGGACCTCTGAACTGGAAACAAGGTCAAGTCCCAAGAAAAAAGAGAATAAAAATAAAAAGATTAATAGAAAACATGGGAAAAGATTTTAAATGCATTGAAAAAAAAAACAAAAAAAACCAATATTTTTATAAATTTTATTTTTATTGGTTGTCCTCAGTATGGGGATGATTCCGCCTATGTTGCCTCTTGGGGGAGCGAGGATGAATCGCGGTAGGAAGAAATAGCCCATCAAAATTAATATGCGATTGGACACTTGCAAGGGTGAGACCTACACGAAACCATGTTCTTTGAGCGGATGCTGATCCCTGAGAGAACGCGACTAGGAGAAGGGAAATTGATATGTTGGAAGAAGCCAATCGTGAAACCCTGGAGCGGGGAGGAAAACAGCAATATAGGAAGAGGCAATTGGTGAATAACCCTGAGTAATTCTGATAAGGCATTAGCGCCAGAAGATTTGTCTTGAATGCCTGCTGATAGGCCTCATCAAAAACACCAGACATGTGAGCCGGCAGTGAAGAAGGAATACTCAAGGGGGTTGTCAAATCATGCCCCAAAATAATGCCATCAATGGAAGATAGCGATGAGAAGCTCCAGAGAAGAGGTAGTTGTGTAAAGGGCAGATTGCATCTTGTAAATGATGACTATGGGTTTCACGGAAGCTGAAGAAGAATGATCAATGGAAGCCAGGAGAGGCTGGAAGCTTTGTTGACCAACTTTGAAGAACTTGGCTAGCAAAGAGGAGAGCATAAGCGGCAGTATCCCAATCCAGAAGGTTGTCCAAATCAGAGGGATTCAGCACTAATGTCAACGCCTCAGTAACCTGAGCCTGGAGTTCAGTGTAGGGGAGCTCAAAATGTATGCTGTTCCCGATTGAAAGCTCAGAAACCACCAAAGTGGGTTGATAGAATTGCCTGAGTTGGAAGAGGAACTTAGGCAGCAAATTTGAACCAGACAAGAACGAATGATCCAAAGCAACTGGAATAACCTCTGAAGCATAGACAATGATATCTGGAGCATCAGAAAAAGGAGCTGAATCCAGAAGGGCTTTGAAGTCCAACTCAGATTGACTGCAAGGGAAGAGTTGGCCGAGAGTTGTTTGAAATGATGGCACGCCTGGTTCCGGAGGGATTGGTTACCATTTCTGGTAATTTGATGGAAGGACTAGCCACTTGCACCAGACTAGGCGGATGAGTCCAGCAAGGACCATAAAAGAGGTTCTGTCGAGCATCTTAACTCATCTGCTGGAAGAGGCAGAGGTCTGAATCTAACAGACTGTTAATAAGTTGCTAATAATGAATTCTGAGTTTGACATATGAGCAGGACTAGAGGGGGATGTCAGACTTATATAGAAGTTGACACTATGCAATCTATAATCCATTAGGCTAAAATTTTGGGAATAAATTTCAAAAATTAATGAAATAAGCTTTCTGAGGGAAGAATTAAAAATGACTTACAGCCAAAAGGTTATGAACGAAATAATGAGGGCAGATAGAAATAAGTATTCTTAATCAAGCTGCGAAACAAACATTGATGGCAAGAGTCTCCTGTAAAGGATGAGGAGAGAATTAGGAATTCAAGGACGCCGGACCAAGAATCCTGAATATGACAGAGGGTCATATACCCTGACGGGGGAAACTGGTTCCTGGGAATAATATCATGAGTAAATCAATCAGCCCGGCATGACAAGAGGTCGTGGGGACCGCGCTCTGAGTAGGCGGTAGCAAGGAGGAAGAGGAGGAATTCCATATGTCAAAGGTTGTCCCGTGAAGCGTTGAGTATTGATGAGTGTACACTGCTTGAACCAATGAAGTACTTGACCAGGTGTCCAAAGTGGTGTTCTCATGCCCCAGTCCTTTTCTCGCTGGTAATCTAGGCAAGAGGGGGATGTGTTGGGATTTTTGCCCATATTCCCAGCCTGCTAGATTAACTGGTGTTGCTAGGGGAAAATTCACTAAAGCGAAGTGAATTGAAATTGGTTGACCCAAATTTCGGAGGAACTACATTTGGAAATTTTTGGGATATTCACCTGGTTGTATCCATCAGGAATTGACCCAGATGAATACCTAATATCTCATCAGGCAGAGTGGCTGACAAAATAGGGGCATCTGATAGTGATTAACTATCAGGTGTACTGATTAGGATTGGTCAGGTTATATCATTAACTGATTAGGATTGAATAGTGAGTTGTGAGGCGAGTGATGCTGTCTGCAACTAGCAAGTCAATTGGTTGGTGAAGTGACCTGCCATAATGGGTAATATGTCCCATTACCTAAGCAGGTCGCTAGCCAATTATGGTTGGTTTGCTTGTATTTAGAGGAAAATGTTAGGAACACGTTTTCTGACTCTTTCCGTTTTAGGTCTCAAGGATGTCCAATGACAGAATCCTAGCCAGGATGGGGAAGACCATCGCTGCTGAGATGAGGAAGGGTGATTCAATGGCAATGGCTGCTGTTTTATCGAAGAGGTGTCAACCAAGGGTTAGACAGCTGAATTCCCTACTATATAAGTCCCTAGGATTTACTATTTAAAAAAACACATAAAAACATCATTTTAATAAAAACATTATTGTTACCAAGATTACTAGTATCTACAGTAATAATGTCAATTTGGTGTATAGTTAGACTATCAGCTTCTATTGTGTCATTCCATCTCAAGGATATTTTGCAGAAGGAAATTATTGGAATACTCTCAGAGAGAAGAGTAAAGATCTGAGCGGGGATCAAGAGACAAAGGAACCACAATCAGGGATAGCTGCCAAAGTGTGTGGGCTGAGAGAGACTGTCACCGGCGTATCTAATGAAGATTAGGTGGACAAGAATCTAGGGAACGAATCCCTACAAGTACGACTTAAAGAGTATTTAATCAGAAGTACTGGCTGAAGCATTGGGCCTAATAATAGTTCAAACTCAACTATGGTAATAGTCTCCATACTATTATCAATTAATACACCCGATACAACGCGACAAAGTGCATGAGGAAATTGAACCTGTGCAGTAAAAAGGTTACTGGGTTGATGGCCAATAATCAATCATAAGTAAATTTTTACAGGGGTGATGTCTGACATCTGCCCTCACGGCTCCAAGAAAAAAATGTTTTGAATCAAGATGGGCTGACTTGGGGAAAAGTCAGACATTTACAAGCTTCTGATAATAATGAGGATGAATTAAATGATATGAACGATTTATCAGCCAAAGGACCCTGGACAATTCTTATTAAAACCTTATGAATTGAGGCAACACTTCCCCAATACAAATGGGCTATTATCTTGAAATCAATTAATCAGATTCCTCTGACCACGCGGCCTATTTTGGGGCATCCATCAAAGGGTTCTCCCCCAGCTACATCTAATTCCATTACAACACCTTTGTGGAAACCCCCATTTTATAGGCTTGATGGAGGTCCCCCAAGGTGCAATAATTTTAGCTTAATGGGGATTGGCTAAAGTATAACAAATTTATCACTCTATGGGTACGTATTGCCTACCATTAATTCCCCATTCATTATTAGGCTAGATTGAAGCAAGTTTTCTGAGTTTTGATAGGCTGATTTGCATATTCCTTATTTATACTGCAACAAGCCATCCCAAACTTAACAATGAATTCCATTCAACCCTCAATACCATTTTAAATACTGAATGATCAGATATCAAAAGGGTTTGTTTTTCCTTTTCCCCATGACACTTAATAAAACTATAAAAAACCCTACAACTTTCTTTTTTAGTGTTTATTTAATTTATTAAATTATGTGATTTTAAACCCATTATTTTGTGGTACTTAGGTTTTACCACAACCAAGTGAGCTTCTCCTATCATAAATTCAACAGTATTGCATGGAAGTTCAATAGTGCTATCAAGTTATCAAATAATTGCACTAAAGGAAAAAGGGAACTGATGAACATAACAGGAGGTACTACCATTGTGAGAGGGATCTTGTTTACAATAGCTAGAAAGAACCTACCACCACCAAAACTATCCACTTCAAAGCCCCAAAGCAACTATCTTAGTCTTATAAAACAGACTGCTTCTCTTATAGTTTTAATAAAACATATATACAAAAATAATGTTCTCCATTGTATAATCTTTAAGTTCACTATTTTCATATAATAAGTTAAAACTTATTATAGACCTAACTGTGCATGTGGGCTTTGATGCTTATGCGCTGGTTCTAACATATGAACAGGATGACAGTTTTATTCATGGTGCCAAATTTCTAGCTTCAGCCCTTTGACTAAGGTGCTATTTGATTTAATCTATGCCAGGTGCACTAGTAGGCAACATGTGTGATCTCACATTAGTTGACGTCCAATGAACCTGATAGCTCAGTAGGTTGGGGTGTGTAGGACAATTACAAGCCTGATATTGCAATAAAAGTGATTCAGGTTTCAATATAATAAAATCAACCAAAAAGCCCTGGTCAATTCTTGGTGGAACACCAAAAATTTGGATAATACTATTTCCCCCAACCCTCAGCCAAATCGCCCTATGGCTAGTAGCAGGGTTATGCCAAATTTGGTTCAAAATTGGAGGAGTTGTCTGATGGTCCTCTCCAACCCCTCTCTAATTTAGTTCAAACACCTACTCTGCAACCACCCACTTTTTTCGCCTTGGGAGGGGGTTTCACCAGAAGCAAATATTTTCCCACTCAATGATAGGGTCAAATATAATAATTCACTGCCTCATGGATACATCCTAACTGCTACTGACTCTCCAACTGCCGTTCTATCCAAGCGAGGCGAGTCTTAAGAGCTCCAATAGGTTATAAGCCCATATTACCAAATTCTGATGCACCCAGCTTATACCAAATTTCCCAACCCACTCACTTCGAACTTTGATACATTTTACATACTAAGCACCATGATATTAATAGCTTCCTTTTTGTCTCCACATAAGAACTTAATAGAAACTATATAAAAATCCAGTATTTTGTTATTCTTAGTTATTATTATTTTTTCTTAAATGGTTACATATCACCCAATAATTTATTCCAGCAGTTGAGAACAAGATTAACTTGTGAAAAGATTGTTGTAATTCAGGTAAGAATGCACCACTGAGCTTACCAACAGCATGAATTCCAACAAGTGGTGCTTACTACAAGGGGCCCTGTACACCACAAATCTCTTGGCTAAAATAGACGATTGTTTGGAAGCAAGGCTAGCTGCTTTAGAGTAACAACTAGCCAGTGCTTTGTCTTGTCTCATAAGGTATGAGCAGCACTCTTCTTAAGGCCCTTATAGGGCCCCTTCTATTATTAACAAACCTAACGCTCAGAGACAATTCACAACTGTAAGAGCAATGTTGCCTCTTTCCACTTTTTTTACAAATCTGCTATTGAAGGGGCAACTGATCATCAAAAAACCAAGTATATTTTTCCCTGATTGAGTCATATGGCTCAAGAGATAATGATTCCTGATATGACCAACATCAACACCTGGTTGGAGGTTAAACAAATGCTTATTAATAATTTGGCTCCTCACAGAGTTTACAATGGCAAAAAAGGCTTTTATGTGCCTTATTCTACAAGAGGGAGCGTTGAACACCTCTTTTGTTGAGCGATTTTATAGTAAAGCTCAACCTCTGTTGCTTGCTAAAATGCTACCACTAGATGATGCTATTGCTGCCATCTTGGCTGGCTTGGCGTCACATCTCTCCTTGGCTCTCCATATCTACAACGTCAAGCGCACCTTCCAAAATGTACAAGATATCATGGAGGCTTTTCTAGCAGTGGCTGACATTTATAAACCTGACCCTACGCAAGGAGCTCTGAGGCAAGTAACTATTTTGACAACTCTAGCCTCTCTACGGCTGTCTCCCCCCAGAAACCTGCTCCTGCGGAGTTGCCATCCCATTGAGCTATCTCATCTCATAAAGATAGCCAGAGGACAATGGCCGTGATGGAGCCGTGCTCCCCTCCATCTTCAGCTAAAAAAGCAAGTTGGTTAAGTCAGCCTTCCCTTTGCCATGCTCCTCTAATTCTTCAGGGCGGCCTTCCATAGCGGTTCCCTCATACTGTCCTGCCAAGATGCTGAATCTCTCTCTCACACGCTATACTGGCCATCTCTAGTCTTAAACCAGTAGCCCTGGGGCAACACAAACCCCAACATCTTAAGCTAGTAGGGTAGATTAGCGTTTAGGGTCTTCTGGCACAAGAAGCACTGAACTTACCTCACAACTAATGGACTCCATGATATGCATTAATAACCACATTGATGACGAATTTGCTGGGGTCGTGAAGATATTGCCATTATGTTTTTGGAGCTTTTTCTGAAGTGGAGATACCTGTCAGGCTGAACCCAGAGAGATTGAATATGACTAGGATCCCCAGTCAAACTTATCTTCATCAAGTGTTAAGGTTTTTGAGATTATTGACACTTCCAGTGACGATGACCAGCTCATTGCCACACTGATCTGATCCACCCAGTGTGTTCATACACTGCAAACATCCAAGAAAAATATCCTAAAACTGCCAAACAACTTGCATCTACTCTCCATCCAAAGGAGATTCTCGCTCTTTCTCTTAACTTTGGTGGAACTTTAATCAAAGTGGAGGTCGTTGTTAATGGAGTTCATGTTAAGGCTATCCTCAACACTGGGTCCCCAGTCAACGTTGTGTAAACAAATCTTATTAGAAAATTAAGCAGTCCCCTGACCTTGACTACACCCTATATTTTGTGTATCGGGTGGGCTCATACCAATATGCCACGAAGTGATTGGGTAGTAAGAGCCATGTTGCTGACCAGACTAGGGACAGGCCTACAGAAGCTCATCCCCAAACCCTCCGCCATGCCTCATCATTTCCACGGATTCCTGCACCACTGTTCCCACAACGCTGCACATCAACAGCAGTGTATGGCTCCATTAGAGGGCTGAGAATGACGCCAACGCCACGCCAAGCTCACTAGTTGAGCTCATCACTTTGGTCTAATAATAAATCGTTAGATAGAATAAGATTTATAATAGTGCACGATTTATTCAATTTCCTGATTTTTCTTAGAGGATGCAACTGGACATTCAAGCCCAACCATCCCCTAAAAAATAGCATTCTGCTAGTCTTTTAATAAGCTCCCTCCTACGCTAGGCTCTCTCAAACACTGTCCAACACATTGCTCGCAAAGAATTCACATCCTATCAGATCATCATCCACGCCATTCATGACCCCGACATCATATTTTATCAGATGCATCTCAGTCTTGGAACGTCAAATCTCTCACCCTCAATCGCACAACTCACTATCCAACTCACCACCAACTCCAACTTCATCAAATCATCCTTTGACACTTCTCTTCTATTTGAGGCCCTTCCTATTGAAGCAATGTGCATATTGAGTGCCGCCTGATTTGAAGATTTGTGCGGATCAAGTGCAGCCTGATCTGTTACATAACCCCCTGTGAGGCCCAAAACTCCTGGATCTTCCCCGGGCATCATGCGCAGTCTTCCTTCATCTGCCACGTCGCCACCTCCACCTGGTAAACTTTCCACAAAAAAAGTGCTGCCGGCCCTTCACCCATCTCACATCCAATATTCGCTCTACCTCATATTCCTGAACCTCCCCTTCCCTAGGGTTTAACAGTCCTGGTCAATCAGGACCCTTTCCTTTGAACGTCCACAATTGGGAAGCATGAATCACCAGAAGGGCCTTAGAACCTTCTTGAAATCCCAATTCAAAAGCAACCAGATTAATAGCTTTAATGATCTGGTATGGGCCCAAAAACTTCAGTCCCAGATTGCAATTCTTAACTGGAACAGCATAGTTCTTAGCCGCCAATACCCAGTCCCCATGCTCAAACTCCGGATCAGGCGCTCTTCATTGATCAGACTGATGCTTCTGCCAGGCCACTGCTTGCTCCACATTCCCTTGTAGCCTCTTTACGATATCTGCCATGGTATGCGCCATCTCATCCACCCCCTGACACACTCCTCTCAAGTATCCCCCGTTCATTCTGGGATTTTACATGATTCATGAAAAATGGAGTCATTCCTGTTGACGATTGATAATGATTGTTATAAGCGAATTGGGCCAACTGAACCCACAGAACCCAGTCATCCTGCTGATGAGAGTTGTAACACCGGAGATACTGCTAAAGTATCTGATTTACCCTCTCCATCTGTTGTCAGATTAGGGATGGTACGCTGAGGACTGACAGGACTGATTTCCAAATTTCCCAGCAAACTCAACCAGAATTTTGAGACAAACTATGGACCATGGTCCAAAACAATTTTCTCAGGTAAGCCATGCTTGGAGATACTTCATCAATGAAAATCATCAAAGAATCCTTAGCCAAAAAAAACTTCCTGTACATGGGAAAACAAGGTGTATTTGGTCAATCTATCCATGACACCATAACCACATCCTTCCCCGCACCCTTATAAGACTCATCATAAAATTGACGCTAATCGAACTCCATGGTGCACGTGGTATCTGTAGTGGGTTTAACTTACCCAATGGAGGATTCCTCAAGGGTTTCGAATTTGCACATACTAAACACCCCCTCACAGACTTCCTAACATCCTCCCGCAGGCTCAGCCAGAAATAGTCCCGTTGTACCAACTCCACCATCTACTTTGCTCCTGGATGACCTGCCAATGGATGTTCATGAGAGGCCCAAATTACCTCCCATTGCAATGATAGAATTGGCAACCACACGCGAGAATTGTGGTATACCACCCCACGCCTCTTCATGAATGACCTATGGCACCCGTGTGGCTGTCCTTCCTTCATCTTGGATTTTAATCACCATATAAATACTGACCATATCTGCTTCAGGCGGACATCCTCCCCCAACTTACTCCCTCACCCTCAATCATCACGAATTGATCTGGTCAGAACATTGTGGCTGTATTAAATTCCTCCAATTCGTCCTTTCTATATGCTAAGTCTGCATCCTGACTCAACCAGTCTGCTAGAATATTTGTCAAACCCAGCCTGTATTCTACCCAGAAATTGTATTGAACAATCTCCACATGCCATCTGGCTTGCCATGGTCATATTCTTTGGTTCCAAATTACATTTCAACGCTCTACGGTCTGTTCAAACAAAAAAGGGTGTCAGCATAGAGCAGGTGGTGCTGCCATTACTGCAAGGCCACCATCACCGCCAGCAGTTCCTTATCATATATCATATAATTAGTTTCAGCGGGGATCATCTTGTGGCTAAAATAACACATGGGGTTTTTGAGCCCGTCTTCCCCCTCCTGTAGTAACTCTGCACCTACATAAATATTTGAAGCTTCAGTTTCTACCACAAATGGCTTCCCAGGATCTGGATGGTCCAAGACAGGCGCCATAAGTACCAAATCCTTTAATAATTCGAATGCCTGCTCTTCTTTTCTTCTTCACATGAACAGAACATCCTGCGTTAGACGCGTGAGTTGTAAGGCCATTTGGGATAGATTTCTCACAAACCGTCAAAGGAAGTTTAATGCTCTAAAAAACTCCGCACTGCCATCAAATCAGTAGGGGCCTTCCATGATTATAACACACGCAGGTTATCTGGACATACTCATAATCCATTCTGGATCACCATGTTGCCTAGGAATGTCACTTAACTCCAAATGAATACTCACTTGGAAGGTTTTAATCTTGGACTCATCTTGCCAATTGCCCCCAGAACTTCCCTGACATCATAGACATTATCCTCTAGGGACTGTGAAAACACCAAGATATCATCCATATAGGTGGCACGTCATCGACTGATCATCCCTCCAAGGACATGTCAGATCATCAGCTGAAACACCTTTTAGGCATTTTTAAGACCGAATGGCATCATGCGATATTGAAACACCCTTAAGTGGCATTTAAATGCAGTGTATCTTTGATGTTGCAGTCTCACCAGTACCTGATTTAATGCATCTGTGAGATAAAACTTTGTAAAAATGGTGCAACCAGTAACCACTGGGAGAATATTCTTCACCAAAGGCATAAGATATGGATTAGGCTCAGTGACTGCGTTCAGACGTCAGAAAACCACGCATGGACATAGTTCACCACTCGCTTTTGGCACCAGTAATACAGGAGGCACAACTGGCAACTTTGAAGGCACAATTAATCCTTTTTCCTACATTAATTTCACATGGCCTCCAATGCTCCTTTTGCTCGTTGGTTAAGAGGGTTTACCGGACATACCCATGGAAGCTCTAACCCCTCCTTAGATTGTAATGAAACGCAAAAGAACTAGTAGGAGAAAAATGCGAGTTCCCTATAGGACCAAATATACCCACAAAGTTGCGATAATCAGGTGATAACTCTTCGTCCTGCATTCCGCCCATATTTCTGATCTAATTGGAACATCACTTCCAACCTCCATCTTCCACCTCATCTGAGGCCTCAACTGATGATTCAAAAAATTGTATTAAATGTCAAATCAACCTGGGGCCAGAACCGATTCCACCACTGCATCCCCAATACCACAAGATGGGCCAGATTCATGATTGCACAGAAAGTCTATAAACCAAAACGTGTTCTTCCAGAAAACTACCCAAGGCTCCAAACGCCATGGGGGAGCCCTCCAAGACACGTTGGAAAACACCACCTCAGGACCCTTCTGAATTTTCAACAACAAACTTTCAGCCAGGGCGAATTCCACATAGTTTTCCTTGACCCCTGTATCCACCAGGGACAACACCCTCTCCGTCTGACCTTGCAAATATTCATCCACCAGAACAAATAACCAAGGATAAAGCGGTGAAGTAGATTTAATGTTTAAAGCATTCTCAGATTGCAAATCCGCAGGTAGGTAGGTTTGGGATCATTATCCTTCCCGTGTCCCTGACCTCCTGTTCTCCCCAACTCCTCAACATTTCCCTGGAGGAACCCTCCATAGATATTTCCATAATTTTCTGGGTGATCCCTGCCACCCTCCTTGACCTCTACGAACCACTGCAGGCAACAGGCCCCTTCCTGGATACATAGAATCCTCCTGCCGGTTTCATGCCAAAGCCAATTGTTTCTCAATCTGTACCGAGCAACATAATTTCCTCAGCCAACATACTCTGAACTTTGACAGCCACCATAGCTGCCAACATATCCACTTGTAACCCCTGTCAAAACATTCAGAATGATTGCAAATCCGACACTCTTTCTGCTTTTGCTAAAGGGCGAAAAATCTGCGCATATTCTTCAACCAATCCACACCCCTGGCTCACTGTCAACAAAGCTGACCACGCCTTATCCTGCGCCTCATTTGGACAGTTGGCTCAATTGGTCTAGTCTACACACTCATCCATGGAACCTGAAAGACGACCTTGCTCCTCAATCAGTTCTTGCACCCACCCCTCCAGGTCCAATGGTGATGCCTCCACAATTTTCCTAATCTGCAGCGAGAAAAGGGACTCTCCTCCTGTCGCTTGAGCCAACCACGCCTGAAACTGAACTCATGACACCACCTGATGAATTTTTTCCAAAGCTTCCATGGGCAATGCCACCTGACCTTAAAGAGATTTAGATATTACATGGCTCTCCACCACCTCCATGGGTCTCGCAACACATACCCAAACCACATCTCTTATCATGAATGTTAATAGGAAACTCACCATCTCCACTGTCAAGACATGGCGATACCATTCCTTCCCTCCTGGGGCCCCCATCTCAACTTGGGGCCCCCACAAGTCCAACAAAAATCTATTTGAGTTGTGTCTAATGTAACGGGCGGGCTCATACCAATATGGCACAAAGGGATTGGGTAGTAAGAGCCATGTTGCTGACCAAACTAGGGACAGGCCTACAGAAGCTCATCCCCAAACCCTCCGCCATGCCTCATCATTTCCACGGATTCCTGCACCACTGTTCCCACAACGCTGCACATCAACAGCAGTGTATGGCTCCATTAGAGGGCTGAGAATGACGCCAACGCCACGCCAAGCTCACTAGTTGAGCTCATCACTTTGGTCTAATAATAAAATTTTAGATAAAATAAGATTTATAATAGTGCACGATTTATTCAAATTTCCTGATTTTTCTTAGAAGATGCAACTGGACATTCAATCCCAACCATCCCCTAAAAATAGCACT
Organism: Massospora cicadina; assembly: GCA_022478985.1. Lineage (NCBI taxonomy): Eukaryota > Fungi > Entomophthoromycota > Entomophthoromycetes > Entomophthorales > Entomophthoraceae > Massospora > Massospora cicadina. The sequence continues at coordinate 173,535 of JAKSZP010011894.1, forward strand.
CTGCTAGTCTTGTAATAAGCTCCCTCCTACGCTAGGCTCTCTCAAACACTGACCAACATTGCTTGCAAAGACTTCTTATCCCACTGGATCATCATCCATGCCGTTCATAACCCCAACGTCATGTTTTCTTGGATGCATCTCAGGCTCAGAACGTCAAATCACTCACCCTCGATTGCACAACTCCCCATCTGACTCACCACCAGCTCCAACTTCCTCAAATCATCCTCTGACACTTCTCCCCTATTTGAAGCCCTTCCTATCGAAGCAATGTGCGGATTGAATGCCACTTGATTTGAAGCAATGTGCAGATAAAGTGCAGACTGATCCGTTACAGTTTAGGACTGTAGGGCCAAACAACACTTTCGCTGTTGGAGCCTACTCTTCTCTGCCAATATGTTTTGGGAAGCTCATATTGTTAGGCAAGCGGTTGCCTTGGCCAACAATACCTATTATTAACTCATTGGTACTAACATATGCTTAAATTTAGAGGGTTTAACTTGAAGCAGGGCTATCTCTCCCTGCTTAACTATGAGATTCCTCTAATTCTGACCTATGAAGAGCTTATAAAAAAACGCTTGCATCATTGAGTATCCCTCTTTAGCCTTATCATTACACTAAACAATGGCGGGGCAGGATACAAAGAAGCTGCCCAAATCATTGGATGCCCTAGAGGGAATCCATTTCTATGAATTTGAGGAAGTAGTTATCAAGGCGGGTGAAAAAAGGGTAGTTGACACGAAGATTACCATAAAAATCACTTACAACTTCTTATTGCACTTAACCAGCGTTGAGGGTGTTAGTCACTTAGAGTCCAGAGTATTGCCAAGCGTATTGAACCCAGTCTACAGCGACACATCAATCTTCTGCTGGGGAATCTTACCACGATGGATCTACTCATAAAAAGCACCAGTTGATCGGAAGAGGCTTGCTGATACCTATTGGAATCATCAAGCAAGTCTACTGTATTGAGTCTATGGCAGATATGGGAATTTTCCTACCGACCAGTCAATATGTACTTTGCCTACTTTTCATATTTCTGAGGAACTAAATCCAGAGTTGCTTGACAAGGCCCATACTCTACTCAAAACCTATAGCGACATCTTTTCTATCTCCAATACCGACTATAGGCACATGTAAAGATTGACTCACACTATTGACGTTGGGATGTTCATCCCATCAATCTAAACCTTACTGAAAATCAAAAGTTGAGGAGCTACAAATGCGGACAGAGATCAAACAGCTGCTGGATGCTGGGTTGATGGTGTCATCCCAAAGCCCTTGGTCGTCCCCTCTTTTACTTTAAAAGAAGAAATATGGAGGTTAATGGCTAGTTATGGGCTCTTGTAAGCTGAACAACCTCACCAAGAAGGACAGCCAACCTATCCCTCATATTAAAGATGCTTTATGCCCAACTCTCTGAGTCCAAGTTCTTTTCTGCCATGGACTTGGGTAGTGGGTATTGGAAAATGGACCTTTCTCCACAGGATCAGGAGAAGTGCGCCCTTATCTGTAGCAAGGGCCAATTTTAACCCACTCAGTTACCCCCAGGGGCTATGCAATGTCCCTGCCACTTTTGAGCGGGTGATGGATCATATTCTTCAGGATCTCTAGCTGAGCTGTGTGATTGACTATCTCAATGACATCACATTTTCACCAAGACTATCAATGAGCACCTCACGCACCTAAAAGAAATGTTTCAACTGTTGCGGGCATCTAATATCAAGCTTAACCTTCGATTTATTCGAGGTACGCTGACCAGGGGACGGACAGTACTGAACACAACACTCAAAATGACAAACCAAAACTACTAACCAGGTGGGAAGCAGAAACCGCTAACCCACCATGGCAGAGGGTTAGGAGGGGTCAGGGGGTTGGTTTTCAGAAAGACCCACCTCAATCAAGGGATGTTGGTTACAGGACCATATCAGAGCAGGAGCCAGGGCGTTGGGGCATCCGCATAGTGGGGGTGGAGGTCAGTGTAGTAGGAGTTTTCCACTTCCTCATCAAGATAATGACGGGAAAGTGTTTCAACAAAAGCTGCGAGGAGAACTTCAGCTTCTTTTGGGCTTCAGGAAGTTGGGTGAAAAGGGAGATACTTTGGCGGGTGATTTTGGCTGAGGGGTTGAATGAAGCAAGCGTTGCAACATTCAAAAACAATAACTTCAGCATTATCAAATAGTTTCGAGATGTCACTGCAGGGAGATTCAGGGAAGTTGGGGGGAAGAAGAGGGTGGGCAGGCATGCTGGAGCTGAGCCACTGACTGGGCCACCGCGGTGCATAGTTTTGGGCACTGAGGAGAGGCCACCGCAGCAGAGGTGAGCTGGTGGCCACTTTGGAAGGGGGCTGTATTGAACAGAGGAGCAAAATGGCTAGGGGTAGGGATTTCATCGATTTTGGGAAAAAAATTTCACCAAACCATAATCGCCTTGGCAGAGAGGTTGACCTGTATGCTTACTAATGAGGACATTACCTGATTCGTCAGTCTCAGCCAATAGATCCTATGGTTTTGGTTCACTGGAATAGTGGCGTTTGAGTTTGGGCGGGTGGGATTGGGCGAATGGGCAGCTGCTTGGGTGACAATGGTGGTCCAAGCATTGCTCTGATTGGCTGGGGTAGATTTAGGTGGGAGAGTGAGTCTGGAGGTTTTGGGGGGGGCTGATTTTCCATGTGGGCCCACTGAACGAGATTGGAGGGTGGGAGGGGGCAGCAAAGCGCCCCATACTGAACCTCCAGAGGGGGGCTCAGAAGCCGCAGCAGCGGACTTAGCCTGAGGGCACACTTTTTCTGCATGGTCGAGGCCAAAGCAGAGTGAACAAATCAGCCTACTATTATCGACCCCAGCCCAAAAAAAATGATCAGGCGCTGCAGCCACATAGCGCGGGGTGGGATTTGTTGGGCTATGGTAGGGTGGTGTGGTATGATGGTGGCTGTTGCATGAGGAGCAGCAAGGCGCTCCGCACCAGATGGAATGGCAAAGATGAGGTTGGGCTGAATGCCATAAGCCATGAGCCCCGCGACCAACTGGTCATACAAAACCTGGGGTGGAAGGTGGGATGGGAGATTTGCAAAAGTTACCACCATCGTGTTGTCTGAAGGGAGGCTAGTACAGGCTGTGGGAATGGGGTTTTTTTATAAATTAGAGGAGTTTGTGCTGCCGCTTCAGCATCCTCCTCGAATTGGAACCCAACGTCAAAGTAGCCTTAAAAGGGCGGAAGTCTATAAAGCCAGCTGGAGCAAAGGCCGCAGTGACTAGGTCAATAATTGCCTTATTGGCATATGGGAACAAACGCCCATAGTCCACTATGAGGCAATAGTGAATGGCGGAGCGAGGGAGGGCGAGTGGGTGGGGGCGAGAAGGTTGGATGCGCGCCAGGTGGAGCGCTAAGTCCCGTGGGGGGACAAAATGGTTGGAAGCAGTGGGCGGGCTTTTTGAGCCTGTCTGAACGCACTTGCCCGCAGGGTGGAAAATGCTAGGTGGGGGTGCACTGCTGCCCCACACTGGGATGGCAGGCGGCGGAGCCAAGGACATCAAAGAATAGGTTTGGGCAGACGGCTGTGGATAATATAAAACTTTAAATTTAAAATCGCTCAAAAGTGACTTTGAGCGGTAAAAGAAAGATTATCAAGCTTAACCTTCTAAATTTTTCTTCCAAAAGGAAGTGGGATTTTCTTGGTTCACGCTATTTCTCAAGATGCGATTCAACCCCTCCAAGAAAAGATGGAAGCATAATTTAAAATGCCTTCACCCAAAACCCTTCGTGACATACAGGTATTCTTAGACATGATGGGGTATTACCATCAATTCATCTCAAAGCTCGCCCAGAATAGTGAGTACCTTGTACATCTATCAGCTAAGAACACCCCCTCTATTGGGGTGCTGAGTAAAAAGCCTCATTTTAGACCCTGAAAATTTTCTGCAACAAAGGCCAATCTCTGCCACCCTGACTATGGCAAGCCCTTTATGTTGTTCATGGATGCCTCTGATTATGCTGTTGGAGACACCTTGGCTCAATTGGATGAGCATGGGGTCTATCATTACGTGTCCTAATTTAGTAAGATGTTCTCCAAAGCTGAACGCAACTACAGCGTCGCTGAGTTGGAGTGACTGGCTGTCTTACTTGCTGTAATTACTATCACCCTTTCCTATATGGGGCTTCTTTCAAAGTTTTTACTGACCACGCCTCCTTGATGTGTTTAGCAATACGAAAGATCCCATGGGACGGTTGGTTTTCTGGGCATTTAAGCTCCAATACTATAATATGACAATTGAGCACCAGGCGAGAACTCAATAAATGAACGCAGATGGGTTGACTCGGCTGCCCATCCATCACTTGGACGATTTTAAAGCTAAGAGGTTACATGACCTCCTAATGACTCCTCGCACATGGGCTGATGAAGACAAGCTAGTACAGAAGATGCTAGCTACGGCAATCCCGCAACTCCAAGGTAGAGAGTGGTAATTATATATTAAAGTCGGAGTAAACTGGTTGCCTTATCTAAGGCCGTCAGAGCAAGTACCTGTGATCATGAGGTCTCACACTATCATGGGCCATGGAAGAGTCTGAAAACCTACAAGTGGGTTAAAGAGCGGTTTTACTGTGAGGGAATCATGGAGACCATAGCTGAAGTTCTATTTGCATGTCTGACCTGTAAAAAACAATTAGCCTTAAGACCTGGTATAAGTACAAACCTACGACGCCCCAAAAACCCTTCCACACCCTAAGTTTAAATGTGGTAGGTTCTCTCCCTCAGACTACTGGGGGCGATCTTTATAACTTGGTTGGGATTGATCATTTCACCAAAGGGTTTGAAGCTTTGTCTTTCCCCACTCAGACTGCCAAAACCATGGCTACCTTCTTGCATCAATATATCTTCATGCGGCATGGCTGCCTTCAGGTCCTCTTTGTGACAATGGAAGAAATTTCACTTCCAGAGTAATAAAGCTCCATTCCACCTCCATGAGGACAAAACAACTATTCTTGGCCCCCTATACACATCCTTAAATGGTTCTTTAGAAAGAGTTGATGGAACCCAGGTCTCTATACTTTGGAAAATGGCCAGATCAGACCCTCTCAACTAAATCTCTACTTACTGGGTGCTCTCATGACATTTTGCTTTAGTTGCCATTGTTTCCTTAAAATGTCCCTGTTGTGATTCTGATGTGACTAAAAAAAAGCCCTAAGTTGTTATGGCAAAATAAGAGATACTTCAATCATTGTTATGTTTTACAGTTATTTGAGCGACTTAGGATGAAGCTTTATTGTGTTGGAAAGGATAATATTGGATTGCCTCCAAATAAGGTGATAAGGCGATGTCAACTTTGACAAATATTAAGTAGATTGCCACAAAGTAAGTTGATAGGAATTTTAAGAGTACCAAACTCTACCGGATCAAATAAGAATTTGGCTGAACCAAATAGTTTAAGCCAAGGGAGTGGTATTAGCTGAAGTCGTTGATATATAGGCAAGATGGGATGATTGAAGAAGGAGGATTGTTAGTAGTAAAGAGAGAGCAGAACAGCGAGGATCTGCTGTTAATATTAATTTAAATAAAGAAGTTTTGGGGCAATTGCTTCATTTTTTATTAAGTTTACAATGTTGTCTCAAGGACCACTATCTTCATATAATCTGTCAGATTTTCTGTAGGTTCAACCCTATACAAAATCCCCCAGCGTATCTCAACAATATCGCCAAATTATAACAGTGTTGCATATACAGGGGGGCCTTGAAAACTACCTTTGATCAGACCAAAAATTCTCCAAGCCACGGCCATGGTCTTCACCAAAGGAGAATCATCCCAAATGGCTGCATTGGCTAAACCTAAGAGCTCAAACTTATGGACGACGTGCTTAAAATAACAAGAGGATCTCCTTCAGGAGAGAAATGACTTAACTAATTAACTTGAAAATGTGGCTAGTCAGCTGCAAATACTTGGACAACAGATTATACAGCTCGCCAAACTGCTTGATCTTACTACTGAACGTTTACACTGAATGGAGTGAAAAATTAAAATCTACTTTTACCTGGCTCCCCATTGTGAAGCAGAAGAAAAAAGGGGTTACTTGGGAAGAATCTTTTTATATAAAATTATGATATTAGCGGGAGTCACTGGAATCATGATGGCTGCACTAGGGATAATTATGTTCCTACACAAAAAACCCCAGGTGATGGCAGTCCTGCCCATGGAGGAGCCCCACACTACCCTGAGAGAAGATGATCCTTCCATGCCTGTCCCTCATCAAAGTATCATCTATGGGCCTCGATCAAACCTGCAGTACACTCCTAGGGCTTCCAGTTATGAGAAGGCGGAGGAGGTTTGGGTTGATAAGCTACACCCATTGACCACAATGGAAACATTAATGGTTTTTTCAAACAATTTGAATTTGTGGAGGAAGGAGCCTCCGATCAGTGGAAGTCTAAATTGTTGATATCCGCCGTGGATGCTATGAGTGTTGACCAAATTACTGGCTATCTTTCAAGAAGTTCTGTTACATACCAAAAGAAGAAGGATACTGTTCTACAGTTGTTCAGAGGTACCTCAAAGATGTTTTAGCGTAAAGCTGAGTTCTTGACCATTGGGTTCCAACGTAATGAGACCCTCACTGCATTTGCAGATTGATTTACAGTGGAAGCCCATGTGCTTATAGGAGCAGGCGTTCTATTTAAATCTGAAGTGTGCATTGCATTAACCTCCGCGGTGAAGCCATACCATGAGCTTTACAATGTTATGTCCCCAATTTTGGATGAAGACATACCCCTGCTCAAAATTGTTCAATTTTTTCGCCATCTATCCGCTACTTACTATCCACCAAATAAAGGGTAGAAACATACCGCCGCAATAAATGTACCTTCTTATTCAGGGAAATTCTCCCGTCCTGTTCAGCTTTCATTAGTAACTCTCAGCCTTATTCATAATATGCACCTCGTCATTGACTGAGATACCCCCAGCAGTTCAACTTCCACCCCAAACCCGTCATTGATAAATGTCAAAGGCCCAACTACCAACCTGGACCTAATTATTCCGATTGAAAGCAATCAAACTATTGGCCCAGCCCTTCTTATGAGAAACAAGACGTGGACCCTACAGGGTTAATTGTTTTATATGTGAACACCATGGCCACCTTGCACGCAGTTTCCCTAATCGTCAAGTTCAGAATGTGCAATCAGAGCAAAACTACCATAGAAAAGATGGAGCAGAGTAGAGATTGCACTCTCTACCTCTGCTATCCCAACCCTGAACATCCAACCTGAACCTATTGTAGTGTATCAAGCGGAGGTCCCCCAATACAATGACGTGTTAATATATCACCATCCAGTTGGAGGAGTGAATGTAGTGACACAAGCACAAGCCAAGGCCACGGAGGAAGAATGACTTTAGAAGCAACTAAAACCTTATGCCTGTCAAATGTTCAACCAAGCTTCCTCAGACAAGCTGGATCCAGCCGCTGATGCACCTTCCCTGAAAAGTGTAAAAGTCGACCTTCCAGTAGACACTATTGCAAAAGAATATCCCAAAGTTGGTAAGGGGATTATGAGCTTCCTTGGATAAAGGGAACCTTTAAATGTTCTTGTATTAAACATTCAATGCTTTTCTTATTCTCTGTAAATATTGAGACATTATTATAGCTAAAAAATCGAGTTTTTACTATCATAAATAATGGCGCTCCAGTTAACATAATTTTCACCAAGTTGATGGGGAAGTTGACGTTATAGCCTGATGTAGGAACATCAAATGGTGTATGGGACCACTGGATCAGAAAGCACAGTCTCTAAGGGAGATTATAGGCACTACCTTTGCATTATGAGTCATTTGTTGTTGCAGCTTCAGCAAAAGTGCTACCAAACAATAATTATGACATGCTAATTATAACTGCTTTATGAGACACTTTGGAGCTATTGTTGATATGACCGCAAAGACCTTTGAATTCTATGATTCATATCTCAATAACTATCTCTAGAAGAGTGCCAAAGGAACCGGTGCATATGGTACATATCAACCTGGCATATAGTGACGGGGTTATTCTGATTTGCTATCATTGACTAATGGGCAAGACCTGATCCCTTCCCTAGAAATATACAAATATCAAGGGCTCCCGCTCAGATCTCTGGGCCTAAGCCCATACCCTCTAGTCACCAAGTAATAGTACACATTGAGCTAGAGGTGAAAGTACCAGCTGGACTCTATGGGGAGGTCATTGGGCTTATTTTTCCTAGAACTAGTGGTGCCCAACCCAAAAGGTGGAGCCGCCACGCATCTTTATTTGCAAATGGGCAGCCAAAGGGTTATTATAAAGAGTAAAAATTCTAACATTGCACCTCAGCTAACAGCCTAGGAAGCCATATCAGAAAGTGAGGAAGCTTGGGGAAACTTTTGTCCAGCGCCCGCTTTAGCTGGCGAACCATGGCAGACAGCATTGGGGTGTGAGCATCAGCGACATGGGGCATAATGGGGTATAGTTGTGGGTTTTCTTCATTTATGAGGCCAGCAATATCCATCACCTCAACGTATTAAGCAAGTTGATGCTCATCAAAAGAGATGTCTTTGGGCCTTATCAGCAATCACAACTTAAACCTCGCGTGGCTCCAGGAAATATACTACTAGGCCATGGGGAGATCAAGTTGATAATAGAGAGTCTACCAAAAGAACCAATGTAAAATATGTTATCATCAAATCATGGTGTATTTACACTTGACCCCGATTGAAGAAGTCTGTCAGTTTCATGAGTTTGGGTTACTGATTAATTTGGTCTACCCATTGAGCTGCAGCCCGGCATAATGACAGTGGTACTGCGGGAGAATTTAATAGGGTTATCAAAGTAACAATAAAACTAAGCAATTGCTTTATATCCAAAATTACAAGGAGATTTTTGCCATCAAAGACCACAATTTGGGATGCGCTCAGTGGGAGGTACATCGATTGGACACGTGGATCATCCCCCTATCAGGTCTCGGCCAATCCACCATTCTTGGGCCTATGAAGAGGTAGTAACTGAGGAGATTGAAAAATTGAAGCAAGGGATGCTCTAACTGTCAAAAAGTTTGTGGGCTTCACCCATCCTAATTGTCAAAAAGAAGGACAGTACCAACTGGGTAGTAATAGACTACCAGAAACACAATAGTATCACCAAGAAGAACTCATACCCCTTGCTGTGGATCAATGATGCTTTAAATTGGTTAGGGGAGCCTATTACTTCTCAGCAATAGATTTAACATCAGATTACTGGAAGATTGAGTTGCCTGCGGCATAACATGAGAAATGCGCCGTTATCACTTCCAAGGAGCATTTCCAACTGACTCATATGCCACAAGGGCTGTGTAATGCCCTGGCTACGTTTCAATGGGCCACAAACACCATTCTCAGTGACCTGAAGCTGTCGTGCATCCTCGTATACCTTGACAATATCAATATCTTTTCAAAAACGTTCTCTGAGCATCTTATTCATCTAGAGGAGTTCTTCCGCCAGCTTGCTGAGGCTAACATCAAGATCAAGCCCTGTAAATGCCACTTTCTAAGGGCCATCTGGAGTACCTTGGGTTTGTGGTGGATGCAACTGGGTTAAAGCCCCAACTGGCAAAGGAGGCTATCTGAATGATGACTACACCAAACAGTAAGCGTGATATACAAGTATTTTTAGGTATGGTCATCTACTATCACCGCTTTATATCAAACTTCAGTTGTATTGGTGGTCCGCTATTTGAGTTTTTTAAAAAAGAGATGCCGAATTTGAATGGAAGTAATGCCACTAATGCTCTTTTGATACACTTTGGATGGCGCTAATTAGTGCGCCGGTGCTGCGCTACTCAAATCCTAATTAAGAGCTTATCATCCAGACAGATGTGTCCCTTTCCACCTTTGGGGAGGTTCTATCCCAAAAAATGATGAAGTGGAGGATCACCCAGTGGCATAGTGCAGACAAAGCCTGAATTTCCACAAACGCATTAATATGTGACCCTGTGGGAGTTCTTAGCTGTGATTTACACATTTGGAATTTGTGTTGTACTTGCATGGAGTGAAGTGTAAAATCTTAACGGATCATGCTTTGTTACGCTGGTTGCAGAACTTCAAGGAGACTGAAGGGCGTCTGGCTTGATGGGCCCTCAAACTGCAGGGTTATGACTTTGTGATCCTCCACCGACCTGGAGCAAAACACCAGAACGCTTATTGCTTGTCCAGGCTACTAAAGTTTGCAGATACATCGGATCTGATTGACATAATGTATGATAAGATGCTCAGTGGAAGGTACAATGAACCACCTATATTTGTGAAAGTGCTAAATGAGATGAGAGCAAATAATTTCCAATGGAATGGTGAGTTGTACAAGCGGATTGTCAATTCTATGGTGAACTTCCTGCAACCCTTGGCACAGTCTGGCTTTATCATGAGCGCACATAAAGCAATTGGACATGGTGGCATGCGCAAGACATTGGAACTGATGCAGCCTCAGTATTACTGGGAGAGCATCAAAAATTCGACATGCTTAAAACCCTTTTTTCTGTTGCCAACAGTTCCAAGTGGAAATGCCTTTCCATTAGAAGACTAACTACCAGTTAGTGAAACCACATTTTGCTTGACATATGGATTCCCTTGATGTTTTATGGCACTCTGCCAATGGGAGCTAACTGGTCATAGTACATTCTGGTGGCAATTGACCACTTGACCAGGTGGGTTGAAAAATGGGCTACACAGGATTTTGTGGTGGTCACAGTGTCAAAGTTCTTAATAGAATGCGTTTCCAGTAACATGGCTGCCTTAAGTTCATCATTACCAACAACAGTCCCAACTTCACCTCACAAATACTCCCAAAGTTGAATAAGCTGATGGTTATCTGCGGAGTTCTAATGACCCCATACCACCTGATTCCAATGGGATAGTTGAGAGAGTTAATGAAACTTTGGTGAACAAACTCTAGAAATTAATAATGGATCGATCTTCCAATTGGAGTTTTCTTTTTCCACCGCTGTGATTTTTATACAACCTTAGATAACAAAATGCCACAGGGAAGAGTCACTTTGAACTATTATATGGATGACACCCTACCCTTCCAACGCTGCTTTATTCTTGCATAGAAGATACTGAAGGAAATGATCCCCAACGCTATTTAACTAACCTAGAGTCACATCAATTAAGTTGCAAACCATAGTGTACTTGTTCAGTTTAGCCAAGAAGATAAAGCATCAGGCCGCCAATCAGGTATGGCGTAGCGTGTTAGCTCAGTCCAAAGATGGGATAAGTTTCTATTCTAGGACCAGCACGGGTTTGGTTCGAAACATAAATTGGCCAGCATATGATTTAGTACTTCTGAAATCATTGAGAAAACAGGTGTCAAAGCCATACTTTTAAGGCCCTCGAGCAGTTGGATTATTAACTGAGTGCATACAAAGTTCCTTTGAGTGTATAAACAATAGGAACTTTATCACCCAGTCAAGGATGGGTAGTTTTGTAATCTGATATGATTGGACAATAATCCCTAAGTCATTTTGGCGTAATTGGTAGAATCCGTTGATCATGATTATGAGTTATAATTATTTGTGCGCCTTAGGATAAGGCGATATTGGGTTGGAAAGGATAATATTAGATCATCTCCTAATAAGGCAATATGGCAATATTGGCTTTGAAAAATATTGAGTAGATTGCCATAAACTAAGGTGATAGGGAATTTAAGAATACCAAACTCTGCCAGATCCAATGTGAATATGGCGGAATCAAATATTCCAACCAAGAGAGCGGTATTTACCAGAGTCACTGATATATAAGCGAGATGGGACGATTGAAGAAAGAGGAATGTTAGTAGGAAAGAGAGATAAGAAAAGAGAGGTTCCTCTGTAAATATTAATTAGATAATAAGTGTTAAAGCAACCTATCCATATTCTATTAAGTTTATTATGTTGTCTCATGGACAACTATCTTCATATAATCTGTCCGATTGCTCAGTGGGTTTAATTTAATGAAAATCCCCCGGTGTATCTCAACAGATTGCCAAACTATAACAGTCCCATTCCATGTGTTATATGGGCATGAACCTGAGGTGCCAGCTTTATTAGCCAAAGATGTCTTCTCTGACAGGACTGACCCTTAACAAGCCATGAAAAAGATGGCTTAGCACATCATACAATTACAGTCTTAGGGTATGACTAAATTACCAAAGACTATCACTAAAAAGGGACAATCTGCAAAATGAGAGATGTGCCCCGTTTCCTTCCTTTTAAGTATCAGACTTGGTACTTTATTGCCACAATCAAATCACTCCTAGGCTTGAAAAACTTGTGTCTATCTGGGAGGGACCTTCATAGTCACATATAAGCGAGGGGATGAATACTCCATCTTATCCCTTGCTTCTGTAGTTACCATCAACCGAGTTCATGGATGGTTCTTACAGCCTAATTCTCCCCTTAACAATCTTGAAAGGGTGACGTTGGACAATTACAAGTCCAATATTACAGTATGATTAATTTGGGTTTCAATATGGATAGCATTGGCCAAAATTCTGGATGATTCTTTGGTGGAACCCTGCAAATTGGGTTAATACTATTGCCCCCAATCCTCGGCCAAATCGCCCTATGGCTAGTAGCATGTTATGTCAAACTTGGGGAAAATATGGGGGATTTGTTCCGAGGGTCCTCTCCATCCCCTCTCTAATTTTGTTAAAACACCTACTCCATGACCACCCATTTTTAAAGCCTTGGAGGGGGTTTCACCAGAGTCAAATATTTTTCTGACCAATGATTGGGTCAAATATATTAATTGACTGCCTCACGAATATATCTTACCTGCGACCAAACCTCCATTGGCTGTTCTATTTAAGAAAGGCAAGTCTCAAGAGCTCTGATAGGTTGAAGTCCCATATTACCAAATATGATGCACTCAGCTTATACCAAATTTCACAACTCACTCACTTCAAGCTTTGATCATTTTAGATACTAAGCACCAAGATATTAATAGGATTCACTTTTTGTCTTCATGTTGGAACTTAATAAAAACTATATAAAAATGTAACTTTAAAATGTTATTAGTATTTTATTATTTTCTTTTTTCTTTCCGCTCAAGAACACTTTTGAGTGACTTTAAAATTACAAAAACCACTAACTAACCAAATTAGCTGTGACACCAAGCCATTGATGTCCACATCCCCACTGCCTGCTGCTCCTGTGTGGGGCAGCAGCGAAACCCACCCAGCATTTTCCGTTCAGGTGGAGAACGCGCTCAGACTGGTTCATTCAGTCCTAACCAATCCTTATGTCAGTTTATACCGCCCAAAGAATCTCGCCGTTCACCTCACATGATCCCAGGTGGTGCCCCGTTGCCCTCTCATCCTGCTTTTTCTCCAAATTGTGTTTTGGCCTTAGGGTCAAACATGTTAAGTTAAACCCTTATGCAGACAAATCCATAATCAAATTAGCATAGGTGGTAATGCAACCTGCTGGCTTCATTAATTTTCGCCCCTATAAGGGGTACTTTGACCTTGGCTTCACAAGAGAAGCTGATGCTGCCACTGCAGCAACTGTGCTCCTGGTTTTCCAGGGCACCCCATTTCCCACAACATGCATCCGACTCCTCACTGACTCCACAATGGTGAATCAGTTCAACGGGTTGACCACTCATCTTCCCCCAACAGTACTCCATCAGGAGCTGATGGCAGGTTTGGCAGCCTATGGAGCTGACCCCATCCTTCAATTTGTGGTCCCCAATGGAGCCACACGCCTCGTTGGGCTCAGGCTTTGCCACAATCAGCCCTAAATTTAAATATGTAACCATCCAGATTCCCCCACGCTTCTTTGTTGCTTCTGTCCCTGACCACCCATTTTGGGCCTGCACCAAGGGCGGGTGAACCATCTGTGCATCCTGCCTTGAGTTGGACCACTCAAAGTGGATTTGCCGCAACCTCGCTGCCTCTGCCACCTCTACAATCTCGGCCATCAACTCCTCATTTGCTGGCCACCCCACAGCCCTCTCAGAATGGGGTCAATCTTACCCCACCTCTTCCAAAGCCTGCTGCCAATGCTTTGTCTACAGCAGCTGATCAGACCCAACCTAAGCACAGAGCCATTAATGCTCCCACAAAATCAGGGTTCAGCTTGGACAAAATTCGCTCCCAAGCCCCAACCCAATAGCCAGCCTCAGTCATCCCTATTGAGGAAAAATTGGTTTATATGACTTGAACCCATGGCCTCCGTTGTAATTTAGCGGAATCCTGGAGATAAGCAATAAGAGGTTTGCATTAGGTTTAGCCCACTGAGCAATAAGACCAATGATATGACGATTGTGGCCTTTGGTAACAACAAAATAAACGTTTTAATAATAAAAACTATGGGGCACTTGCCCCCACTATAATACTTTATTTAAATTTAAAACTCTCCTTTGATCCTCTTCTATCTTCCCTTCTCTTGCTATTAACCAACGACCCTCCTCTTGATCACCCATCTCACTTATATTATGGCGGCTTGGATGATACCTCTCATAGCTTAGCCTAATTGGCACACCGACACTCATTTTGACTGGTTATTCTCAAATTTGCTATCACCTTAATTGTAGGCGATTTAAATTGTAAGCGTCAAATGTCAACATCGCCTTATTTAAAGGCGAATCAATAATAAATCGTTATATCCAATAAACCTGTTAGTCCCAATATCGCCTCGCATTAAAGCGCTTGAATTACCATTACCAGTTTGATTCCCACGGATTTTAATCATTTCTCCAGATTGACTTAGGGCTTAACGTCCAGTCATATTGGAATCGCGACATTACCCTCTCCTTGACTGGACAATAAGGCTCTTATTGTTTGTATGGTCAGAGGAACTTCACGTGCACCCAGTTAATATTTTGACCCCCTAAAGGTTCCTTAATGGTGTAGGCGTTAACCCCAGTTTTCTCGATGAGCTTGAATGGTCCACTCCATATGCTGGCCAGCTTGTTCCTTTTTCCAAACCCATGTTGGTCATGAAACAGGACCAAAACCCCTACCCCAAACTGTGGAAGACTGTGGCGTCTACATTGGTCAGCCGCATGATCCCAAATCTTCTTGGCAAGGTTGGTAGAATATGCCTCAGTTTGGAGCTTGATCAGTGTGTTTGTTAAGGTGGATAAATATTGGTGGGGTTCAACTCCGCCATTATCTCAATGCAGGAGTAAAGCAATGCAGGCAGCGCTGGATGTCGTCCATAGAGCAATTGAAATGGACTCTTACCAGTTGCTGAGTGGTAGCTGATATTGTACGTGAGGATAGCGGTGGATAAAAGGGTGCTCCAGTCTGATGGCCGCTCATTTATGAGCTTGAATAGAATATTTACTAAGGTCCCATTGACCCATTTCACCATACCGTTAGATTCAGGGTGGTAGGGGGTAGTTAGAACCCCGCGAATTGCCATGAGCTCATTCAATTTGACCAATATATAGAATGTGAAATTGGTTCCGTTGTCCATTAGGATAAATTGCGGAAAACCATGGCGCTGTATAATGCACTCCAGGATGAGCTTAGTGGTAGTGACAGCCCCCAAATCCTTAATAGCCCATGCTTCCACCCATCTTGTCAAATGTTCAATGGCTACTATTATATATTTAGAGCGGTTTGCACCAGCTGGCAGTGGCCCCACCACATCTAACGAAATGGTATGCCATGTGAAGCGAGGCTTAACTAGCTGGTAGGTGGTCTTTCAGTGGTATGGCTTCTTCATTTGGCACTGATGGCAACATTTAACCATCTTGAAAACATCATAGTGCATACTTTCCCAATAGTAGTGGGGTCGCAAGAACTCCAGTATCTTTTTCAACCTTCCATGACCTACCGCTCTATGGCCATCCATAATTATTGCAGGCCGGGAAGAGGGTTTCGGAAAACTCAGCGTTGATTCCACAATCCGCTTATATAATTCCCCATCGCGCAAGAAGGTATTCTGCCTAAGCCCATCCAAAAATTTGATCGCAGGTGGCAGCTCATCGTGATAATTGTCCACAATTATTTTTTTGTACATGATGTCTGGCATATCTGCTGTAATAGCGACCGTGGGTAGTCAGGAAAGACAGTCCACATTCAGATGCTTTACCCCATGCTGATTCATGATATCAAAATTGTATGCTTGGAGCTTCCAAGCCCATTGCATGAGCCACCCTTCAGGTTCCCGCATATTCTGTAGCCAGCGCAAGGAGGCATGATCTGTTACCACTTTGAATTTCACCCCATGAAGGTAAACTGTAATTGTTTACATGCATAGATTACCACTAAACACTCCCACTCAGTCACAGTGTAATTCCGTACAAGGCTTGTTAAACTGCGGCTGCAATATGTTTGGGGTTCTCCACACCGTCATCATCTTTTTGGGACAACACTTCCCCAACAGCGGAAAGTGAGGCGTCCATTTGAACAATAAACTCTCTTTCAAAATTGGGGTATTGCAAATCAGGTGCGCTAACTAATGCGGTTCATAATACATTAAAATCAGTTTGACATCAATCCGTCCAGTTGAAGACAGCGTTTTTCTTAAGTAGTTCAAAGAGTAGAGCCCCAATACAGCTGAAGTTGGGAATGAACCGCTGGTAGTAACTGACCATCCCGAAGAACACCTGGATATACCGCTTATTACTTGGCTGAGTCATCTGGTGGATGGCTTCCACCTTAACCAGCTGTGGACTAAGCCCTTTGGAGTCTACCACAAAGCTGAGATATTCCAATTTTTCCTTGAAAAAGTGACACTTTTGGGGCTTTTTCTGGATATTAGCTTCAGCTAGACAGAGGAATACTTGCTCCAGGTGTCCAAGATGATCCGTGAACATCCGCAAAAACATGTTGATATTGTCAAGGTAGACAAGAACGCAAGACAGCTTTAAGTCACCCAAAATAGTGTCCATAGCCCTCTGGAATGTAGCTGGGGAGTTGCACAAACCCTGTGGCATATGTGTAGGCTGGAACAATTCCTTTGAGGTAATTATAGTGCACTTTTCTTGTTCCACCGCTGGCAACTTTGTTCTGCTGGTACCCTGATATCAAGTCCATAGATGAGAAATACTTGGCCCCACCTAACTGATCTAAAGCATCATTGATTCGCGGAAGCAGGTATGAATCTTTTTTTGTAAAGCATATTAAGCTTCCAATAATTGTTTACTACCCAATTGGAGCCATCTTTCTTTTTTACAATGAGCACCAGAGATGCCCAGGGACTCTTCTATGGTTCCAACATTCCCTGTTCCACTAATGTATCTATTTCTGCAGATACAACTTCTTCTGCTGCCTTAGAGCATTGGATAGGTCATGACCTGATAGGGTGGTGGTCTCCTGTGTTTACCCAATGCATGACCCCACAAGCGCAACCTAAGTCATGGTCATTAAATGTAAAAATACTGAAATATTTCTTGAACAGATCCATCACCCTGTCTTTCTGATCCTCCAATAAACCAGTTAACGCCTCCAGTAGAAACACCGTTATTACGCTGAGGGAGGTTTTTAGAGGCAAGCTGAGATCTTCCCACAAACCAAAGTTGTGTACCTGGTGGACTTCAAAAATAGGGATCAGGTTCAGGTAAGCCACCACTTGGTGCTGCCAAACTTTTATTACCTCCTTCTGCAGATTCGCTGCCGACACATTTACTTCCCCCTGCTCTGGTAACAGTAACCCAGGAGCCACATGAGGTTGGAGCCACAACTGTAGATAGGGCCCCACAACCTCTCCGTACAGACCTTCCAGAATATCAATTTTGAGCTCTGTCCCAATTATGACCTGATGCCCTGAAGGGATAGTCCAAGTATTCAAGGCTCGTAGCAGAATTCCTTTGTACTCATAAATCTAGTTTGGACGCAGTTGGAACCTCCACTTCATTTTATTTTATTTAACCGAGGTAAGCTGACCAGGGGACAGACATTACCGAATATATGTGAGACTAAGAGAATAACTAAGAAATATAAAAATTGGGCACCCCAGGGTACTCAAGTTACCCCTGTTGCCAGCGGGACTGCCAGGTATGGGGGGATTGGTGCACTACTCCGAGGTAGTTTCCCCTGCTATGGAGCAGGTGTGAAGGAAAGGATCTGTGTTGAGGAACCTGAGTGGAAACCATGATTCTATGAGCGCTTTTTGTCTTGGTCTCATATATCCATAGAGCCAGGCTTGGAAGTGCTCTAGTAAGTGGATATGGAATCTGTTAATAATCCCATGAATGGTTAGGACCGTGCCCTTGAACGCATCTAATGCAATTGTGTGTATTGTCCACATTGCAATGGGTATTATTAGGGAGCGGAGTGTAGATGGGATTGGTGACACAATATGGAGCGCGAAGATACTCTTTGATATCGAGAATTCCTATTCGTTTTGAATCTTGAGCAGGCGTGCGACTTCCTGCCATATAGCTTTGGTTGGGGGGCATGTTTCTAGGCGGTGACGTAGGGATCCCTCCCCTCCACATACTGCACATGTTTTGTGGAGGGAGTTGGAGCGGTCCGCCGTCCTATAGGTCCTTCATAAACAACGCCAGGCGTTTTCTCTTATCCTTGGTTGTAGGAGTGGGTGGTGTGTCATTTTCCACATTGCTTTCTGTGTGGTTAAATCATAGGGAATTTCCAGCATATCTAAGTATTCTATCCTAGCTATGCTTGGGGTTGTTGCGAGCATATCCCTCTGGGGGTGGTTTTCTGGGTTTCTTAATTTGAATTGGGGGCTGGGTCGTCCCCTTCCAAGTATAGTACCCATGTTCTCTATGGTCCATCCCATACGGCGGATAGTTTGGAGGATATTTTTGAAATGAGGGGAGGTTCCATGTGGACCCGTTGCAGTAGGGTGCTTGGCAAGGTATGAAAGTAGTCTGGGTGGACTATGTGGGTTGGTTAATTTGAGCGCCTGTGCAAAGTTAGTCCTTGCTCTGGACCAATGTTGTTGCGGGAGGTCTGGAGTAAGGATTTCCTTTATCCAGGTACCTAGGATGTGATTGGCATGGCTCTCAAAATCTATTAGTCCCATGCCTCCGAGTTGAGCGTAGACCAAATAGTGTTTCCATCCGTATAGGAGGGTGAGAGCCAGGCCACAGCCAGCCCTGGATAAGCGCGCAAATTGAGGTTATAAAGGTAGGTGAGAGGGCTATCGCATGGGCCTGGTACCACAGTATTGGGAGGATGAGCGAGTTAGCAACTGTAACTCGTCCTGTTAATCCTGGGGTTCTTCCCTTGAGGGAGGCGACGCGTTTGGATACCCGTTGTAACAGGTTACTTTCCATTGTCTCATTAGCATATCCCCCTGATTCTAGCCAGATTCCAAGGTGTTGGGCAGGAGTGGTGGTGGGAGGTGTTGCAAAGGGTAATATAATTGGGTTTTTTCTTCGAGTGTTGGTGTGAGGTTCTGATGTTGTGGCCCAATTGTTTGTGTAACTGCCTAAAAGGAAGATTTCTGTCTTCCTTTTATTGAGCGATGCATTGCTCACCTTGGAGTATTCCTCTAGAGTGTGTTCCAGCTGTCGGGCATCTTCTTTGTTTGCTATATTTGCTACGCAGTCATCTGCAAAGGCCAGTATCTTAACTGTTGGTTGTCCTTGTGCGGTTATCCCCATGAGACTTGAGTCAGTTACTCGGAGGAGCGGGTCAAAGCTGAAATTGTATAGCAGTGGGATGAGGGGATCCCCTTGTTTGAGCCCTCTGTGTGGTTTAATCTTGTTTGTTAGGAATCCAGGGCCGCATACAGCCATGGTTGCAGATTCTGTTAGGAGCATCGCCCATTTTATGAATCTTGGTGGGAGTTTGAAGGCATGTAGACATTCTTTTAGGTATGGCCAGCTAACACGGTCATACGCCTTTTCCTGATCCAAGAAGACCAGGGAACCAGTTGCTTTGGATTGGCAAATATATGCAAGAGGGTGAATGTTGTTCCATATTGAACGCCCTGGTATAAACCAAACTGGTTGGGTGATAGTACGTCAGATGCAATTGCGCCTAATCTAGCTGCTAGAATTTTTGTTAGAATTTTTGTGTCAGTGTTGGAGAGTGCAAGAGCGCCAGTTGGCCAGGTCCAACTTGTCACCCTTTTTATACAAGGTTATAACGTAGGATTCATGGCCTCCTGGTAATAGGCGTGTTTCCAACAAACTCTGGCTCATTGACGCCAATAGGAGGGGGGCGATTTGTTGAAAATATTTTTTGTAAAATTCGTAGGGTATCCCATCAGGCCCTGGGCATTTCCTACGTGGTGCACCGCGAATTGTTTCCCAAAGCTCCTCCCATGTGATAAGGGATAGTATATTGTAATTTGGTGGTGTACTTTGTATCTTGGCAGTTTGAATAAATTCTTTATTTTTTTGTGGATCTGTTGGCATATCGTAATATAATTCGGTGTAATAGCGGTGTACTTCCGCCTTGACCTCCTCAGGGACAGTTGCCACAGTGCCGTTGGTCTTGCGGACCTGTGTGCACGTGGGCTGGTTTCTGCGGTAGTGGAATTGGCGGAAAAATTATGTCAAACAGGTTTTGCCTTCCTTTATGAACTTACCTTTGTTCAATACTTTGATTCTGTGTTGGTGTTCAAAGATGAGATTGTTAAGTCAGGCTGAAATTTCTGCCCATTTGCGTCCCCAATTAGGGCTATAGCCAGATCTCAGAGTATTTATTTCCAGGTGGTCTAGCTCTGCCAAGGTACGCTTGATTGTGGCTGTGTCCACGGTGTACTCGCGTGATGCAATATGTCAGGATTTCTTGATTAAATCTTTTTTGAGATTTTCCCATGTTCCAATGGGATCTGAAGTGAATGGGGCTGTGAATTCTGGGTTTGTAGCCTTGTTTTCAACCCAGTCAGATATCTCAGGCAATCTTATATTTTATGGGTGAAGCTTTCTCCAAGGCGACACCTGTGTGTGGGATTAGGTTGGCGCTAACTGCACCATAACTAATTGGTGATCAGAAAAATTGATCTTTTTTGTTGTAAATTTAGAGATTCTTGAGTGGTGGGATTGTGGGATGAGGATGTGGTCAATACGACTCATTGATATGAGCAGTCCCTCACGTATGTTGAGTCTTGTCATATGGGGAAGGATTGGTGAAGTGGGAGGAAGAGCATCCTGCAAGCCAAGAGATGCCTTCATTGTGCGATATTCAATGTGTCCAGGTGGGTATCCCCTGGGATTAGGCCATCAATCTGTATTGGGGTTATCCCAGCAGTTGAAATCGCCTAACATGATGATATCTGGTGGGAGGGTGAGAGTAGAAATTTTCTCAAATTTTTTTTTCTCTCAGTTGCAGTGCACAGTGCGTAGATACATGCTAACGAAATTATTTCATCTTGGCATGTGATTGTTGCTACCAGGACTCGACCATGCAAGTGTGATGATGAATTTGTAATTTTAAATTTTTTGTTGTTTTGGACTATCACCCCACAGTGAGATATCCATACTGATTGTGATGGTGTGACCCTGGTTGACCAGGATTCTTCTTCCCCTTGAAGGCAGTGGGTTTCTTGGATGGCCAAGATGTCTACAAGAGGTTTTTGCAGGAATGCCAGCTTTTTGGCTTGGGACGTATGAGCCCTGGCTCCCACGATATTTAACATCCCTATTGACACTGAGGTGCCCGTGGAGCCTCAGGAGCGGTTGGGAGGACTCTCTGATCCTATCCCACCGCGGCTCATTTTGGCCATGCTCCACATCTGTACTCCAACTCTTTCACTGCCATTGTTGGTTCCCTTGATCTGACCCAATGATTCAAGGGAATTGTGGTTTTTTGCATTTGCATCAACTTTTCCTGAACAGGTCTCATGTTGATTTGATGCGAGTTGTTGATTGTATTTTATATTTTTTAGGTTCAACTTTGTTGCATTGTGCACCTCATATTCACCCAAATTGCGGTTGCATTGTTCCTCAGTATTGCATGACTGATGACGCTTTGTGGCTCAGTCTGGTTACTGTGAAAATTTTTGACCTGGGCATATTGTTCTGATTGGTTGGTTCGGTGAATATCTGATACCCTCCTGAATTTATTCATGGTTAATGGCGGATTCCGCATGTGCCGCCACTTCAGCTGCTGCTCTCTTGCGGGCTTTTTGTGCTGCTTTATGCTGTTTACTTGTAACGAGGTCCACAATGGAGTATAGTCCATCTTCACCCCAGCGGAATGGGTGGTGGTCATCAGTCATTTTGGCGAAGGTTTCATTATCTTCATCCATAGCTTCTTCACAAAAATCATTTTCTATTAAGTCCTCTTTTACAGGGCTTGCATGTTCCTTGTGGCCCAGTGAGCCACAGTGGTTGCAAATAGTTGGTGCATGTTCCAGTGTAACTTGGAATGCAGCCAACTGGCCCCCATCTGCAAATTGAAATTCTGCTGCACGGGGAATTCTGGATAAAATTCTCTTCCACTTCTGGGAAGGGGTTGATTACAGCAATAGCTTTTCCCGTGCATAGGTTGGGCATTAAGCGAAATTGCTGTAATTCAAGTTGTTGGATCTCTCCGTAGGCCACAAGACCTTTGCAGAGCTCCTCCTCGATTACCTTACAAGGAAGGTTGGTGAGGAGCAAGTCAAAGGAGATGAACAAAGTTTTTGCTTTGTTCCATCTGGTGTGCACGGTGCGCACAATTTTTTTGCCCTCAGGGAGGGCAATTTCCATGCAGATTTTTGCTGTGGCATCAGCTTCATCGGCTGTTTCAAAACCAATATTGATCCAGCTGTGGCCCATGTTGTTGGTGGCTATGTACACCGTGTGAGGAAAAGTGAGGTCTTTGCCTCACATGTTTTCTCCCACAGGGTTGGTGACTCATCCCCAAGGAAGAGTCTGATCCCATGTTCCACCTTTGACAAAGGTTGGTTGAATTGAATGTACATGTATTGCGCGTGCTTTACAGTAAATACCATAAACCCAGATGGTGTCTGAGTTTGCAATTTCTTTGCAGATTGGGTTCCTGGTCCCCCTCCAGGGCGTTTCTTGCCCTTAGTTGCACCATTAAGCGCATCGCTTGCCGCGATGCTCTCACATGTTGTATTATTTTTGTTATTAAAGTCACCCATCTTTCCTGTGTGTAATTATCCAAATTTGCTGTTTGAATCAAATAGTAGTAACTAAAGTTATTGTTACAGGAAAGAAAAGCTTGGGTCCTCCACTTCATCCATCAATATTTTACAGGAATTACACCATCGCTATAGGCAGACTAATTTGCATGGAGCGGATAAGGTCCTCTGGAACTCTGTGGGAAGTAAAATAGATAGGGATCTGTTGTCCCAGTATACTGATGGTTTTGTCCAACATATTAACCACAGCCTCAAAGTGCCACATAAATACAGCCTCGATCAACATGTCATAATGACTATTAGGCAACACCACAGCAGGAGTGGATACGCCTAGACTTGAACCTCAATGGAAATGAGCTATATGCGCCTTCTAACACAGTACTATGGGCCCCCACAGTTCTATACACTACTCGGTGGTCCACATCTGGCTTCAGCGGAAGCTTAGCCACAAGCTTGGTGGATATTATATTGACATATGCTTGTATCAATGATCGCCCAAATTTTGGTATTCTGTACAAATATGTCACAGTAGGTGCATTCCAAATAAGAAGAACCCTTGGTGTTTGGTACATAAACATTCAAGGGCGTTTGATTATCCAGAAAAGTGTGCATGCCAGCCCCAACATGATGATAATCTTGGGCAATTTTTTTCTACAGCTATCGCCACCTCCACTTCCTTCAATGCTGCGACATATGCAGAAGGGTCACCGCCAATTTTACCATTCCACTCAAGGATCTGCCAGGCATATGGCTTATACACAACTTTGGCAAAATTCCATGTCTGCATTATTGGGGTCTCTTCCTCGACTTGAGGCCATAAGGTAGTAAGGGATTTTTTGATATAGTAATTCCTCAGAGTGGGTCCCTGAGGTGAAACAGGGTGATTCATGATTTACACCAGGGACAAATACAATTGTATTAGTGGAAGCAGAGCGTCCCATCTCTACTCTGCTCGCCCTTTTCCATGATAGCCTAGATCCTGTCATACGTGAGAGATCTGTCAATCAGGGCACCATCGTTCCATGTGCCTGGTGTGACAACAATTAAAGCAACTTACCCCATAGGGCCTACATCTGTGCTTAATATAAGTTGGCCCACTTGGAAGTTATTCTGAAGATGATTGGCATAACCAGACCCAAGTTGGTAGACTGCCAGCTGTTGATCAGCATAGTTAGGGTCAAAGTGGTAGTCAGGCAGTTACTGCTCAGCAGTTATGGGACAGATGGTGAGCTGCGAGGGAGTAGCCTGGCATTATCTGCATTGATGGGTTGCTTTCCGCCCCATGGTTAGGGTAGGCCTCAGTGACAGTGGGAACCTGCTTGATATTGGGTGGAGGGAAATTTACAGCTAACTGATGCATAAACTGAATAAGTTTAAGGAGAGGTACATGATCCTCTAACAATGAGGCCATAACATTATACAGCTCAGGATATGGCTTCACCGCAGAGGCCATTGCAATTCATACATCAGCTTCAGCTAGAATCCCAGCCCCAATCAACACATGTGCTTCCATTGTAAACTGCTCAGCGAATGCAGTGAGACTCTCATTTTGTTATAACCTGATGGTTAGAAACTTGGCTTTCCACTGAGACATCTTAGCTTTTCCACCGAACAACCATATTACCATCTCCTTGACTTCTTGGTAAGTAACAAAACTGCCTGGAAGGTAACAAATAACTTGATCAGCACTTCCGATACCCAAGATGGAGATTAACAGTTTTGCCCTGCGCCGGTCCAGGGTACCTTCAGTCATAAGCTCAAATTGTACAAGGAATCCATGAATATTGCCATCGCAATCAAAGGCTGACAGCTGAGCACAGCATACTTCCTGGAGAAGCTCATCTTGTTTTTTGAGCACAATGTCCAATGCAAGTTTCAACTCCTCATATGCAATAGTCCTATTGTGTCATGCAGATTTCTTTTCAAAGCAACCTAGGCGATACATAAGCAGGCAACAAGAATTTTATTATTTTATTACTGATCAATGGGCCCCCTGTAGTGAGCACCACTGTTGAAATTTGCCTGAATCCTGGAGATACGCCATAAGAGGTTTGCTCAGGGTTTAGCCCGCTGAGCAATAAGACCAACAATGACAATCGTGGCCTTTGATAACAACAAAATAAACGTTTTAATATTAAAAACTATTGGGCACTTGCTCCCACTATAATACTCTAAATCTAAAAACTCTGGGGGTGGAAGGCGAGTTGGTAGGGCGTACGGCTACCAACCTGAAGGTTGCGGGTTCAATTCCCGCCCTTCACACATCGATCGGGGTGCCAGCCGAAGGAAGCTATTGGCGGTTAGTAGGTATAATAACACGAAAACCTTACCCATGACGTAACCAGAAAAATCCGAGTCCCGATCCGGAGGTGAAAAAAACTTTCTATGACAGAGTTGACCCTGCTCAGGTTTCATGTCGATACTTTCTTTCTATATTTCGGTAATGTCCATCCCCTGGTCGGCTTGCCTCGAATAAATAAATCTAAAAACTCTCCTTTGATCCTCTTCTATCTTCCCTTCTCTTGCTATTAACCAACGACCCTCCTCTTGATCACCCATCTCACTTATATTATGGCGGCTTGGATGATACCTCTCATAGCTTGGCCTATTTGGTTCCACCAACACTCATATCAACTGGTTATTCTCAAATTTGCTATTACCTTAATTGTAGGCGATTTAAATTGTAAGTGTCAAATGTTGACATCGCCTTATTTAGAGGTGAATCAATAATATTTCGTTATATCCAATAAACCATTAATCCCAATATCGCCTCGCTTCAAAGCACTTGAATTACTATTACCAGTTTGATTCCCACGGATTCCATTCATTTCGCCATATTGACTTAGGGCTTATCATCCAGTCATATTGGAATTGCGACAGTCTCGTTAAATGAAACTAACAAATCAGGTAATGTGATTGAAGACTCAGAAGTTGACATTAGATAATTTATCCCTACACAATCCCCCTTTGAGATACCTCAGTGCTTTACTGTCCCACACCCAAGTGGCGATTTGTTATGCACCCAACACCATTTTGCTGTGGCAGCTGCTGCCCAACCTGATAAAACTTTCTTTTACATTATTATATCTGAACAGCGATGAACCTGTCCAAAGGTCTCCCCTCTCCTATTCTTGTCAGACCTTCCCCGAGCAAAAATACCATTCTCCAGCTACATAAACATGCTGCAGATGCCATTCAGAAAGTGGTTACAGCTTTGAAAATTAAACCATAATAACCCAAGCTAACACTGCTTTAGTTTCTCAATATCCTGCCATTCAAATTCAAGCGGAAAAGTGCTTGTCCGCTTACCTGAGCGCCATTTATGATGAGGATAATTTTTATGAACAACCAGTCCACTGAAATCTCAACCCCCATATTGCTGATAAACCCACGCCCTTGCTCTCTGCCTTATACCGCGCTTTGTACAATGCGGATACTATGGATGAGCACCCTGATCCCCCTTCCCCTTCCACCATGGTGGGATAAGTGGTTCGCCGCTGTGCCACCTGGTTGGTTGATTATTTATTTCATTTTTGTTTCGCTGCCCATTTAGAGCATTTAGTTTGTGGTTTTTTTAGTTTGGTTAGTTTTGATGCTTCCATTTTGGTAATGTCCGTACCCTGTTCAGCGTACCTCAACTAATTTTAGATTTAAATTATTTTACTATTTTAAAATAATTGGTTTAAATATCCCCCAATAATTTATTAAAGTAGTTGATAATAATCTTTCTCTTGCATAAGTATTGTTGTAATTCAGGTAAAAATGCACCAGCAAGATTACCACAACATATTGAATCCCAACAAGGTGGCAGGAGGTGAGACAGTATCTAATATTCATGGCCAGCTTTTCTTTAAATTGTTTAGTGAGGTGTGCAAGATGATCCTCAACTGAAACTTGAATTTTCATATGAGCTTTAATGGAAAGAACATCTTCCACAACACCATAGACTTGCAGGACTTGGAATGGATAAACTAAAACACACACTAATGTTATGAATTAGGAGGTTGTACACTCCAATATCTACTCTATAGTAAGGAATATTGGAGCATTAACCCTACCAATAGTTTTCTACCCAAAGTTACCTTAGGGTAATCTTAATATTTAAATTTTAAATTTATTGTGAGGAAGGCTGACCATGGGACAACACTTCCAAATTTGACCCAAAAGAAACAAAACTTAGTAACAGGGAAGGCACCCCAGAGAAGCGATGCTATAACTTGTTGCCAGCGGGAATGCCACTATGGGGAGGGGAGGGAACGTGTGGAGGGGCCATAGCCACAACTGAACACATGTGGAGGAAGGGGTCTGATTTGATGAACCAGACTGGGAACCAGGAGGAGACCAGCTGTCGGTGATGCGGTGGGAGGTATCCAAATATCCACGCTTGAAAGTGGTCCACCAAATGAGACCAGAATCTGTGGACAGCTTCTGGGAGGGTGGGGGTGGAGCCTGCGATGGCATCCAAGATAATCGTGTGGATAGTCCACATGGTGATTGCAACCACCAGAGCATGGAGGGAGGGTGGAAGGGGGAGGCCATTGATAAAGCAAACATATCTCTTGACAGACTGAAGGGATATGTTTGATCCTGGCCAAGCAGATGTTGAACTTTGTACCATATCACTTTATAGGTAGGACATTTCTCCATATGATGGAACAGCATTCCATACTGGCCACACATGATGCAGGATGAGTTTAAAGTGTTAGAGCGCTCAGCTGTATGGTACACCTGCCTCAGGCAGTACCACACATGGGATTGGATTTAAGGCTGCAACAGAGGATGGTGTGCATATTTTCAAATAGTCTTCTGAGTCTCAATGGAGTAAGGGATGTCCATCATGTCCAGGTAGTCCACCCTGGATAGGACATGGGGCCGTGTGGGAATCACGCCATCTTAAATGAGTGACCTCTGTACCTCTTGTGTGAACTGAGGAGAGGGGCAGCCTCTCTGGGCTGTGTGTCCACTAATAAAAATTCTCCACTCAGCGCTCCGCATGGAGAGGAGGATTCGTTTGTAGTAAGTTTTAGTCCCGTGAGGACCTGTGGCCGATGTGTGTGATGCGAGGTATTTCATCAGGGAGTGGGGGTTCAATGGATTGTTGAGGCCCAAGGCGCGGGAGAAGTTGGAGCGGGCTGCGTGGGACCAGTGTAGGGAGGGGAGTGTAGGGGAGGTGATGGCTGCAATCTAGGTGCCCAGGATCTTGGTAACATGGGGTTTGAAGTCAAGCAGGCCCATGCCACCATGATGATGAGGGCCAAACATGACCTCTAGCCGTACTGGTGGAGGGCGGCCCAACCAAAGCCATCCTTGCAGAAGGGCATACAAGGATTTGAAAAAGCCTGGGGAGAAGGGGATGGCGTGGGCTCTGAACCAGACTTTGGAGAGGAGCATAGAGTTGGCTAAAACAACCTTGCCAGTAAGGGAAGTGGGGTGGGCTCTGAGGGAGGCGATGCGTTTCATCACGTTGTCTAAAATACAACCTTCCATTACTGCTGATGCGTACCTGCCTGCCTCCACCCACACACCCAGATGGTGGACAGGCCCTATGGTAGGGCGTGGCACAAAGGGTAGCACTAGTGGGGTGGTGTGGGGTGAGCAGGGAGGGCGAGCATGTGAGCGAGAAGATGGGCCGGGCTGGGCACTAGTCGCTGGGGCCCAGCAGGTTTGATACTGACCAAGGAGTATGATTTCGGTTTTGTAAGCATTCAGTACAGCATTACTTACCCGGGAATACTCCTGGATGAGAGCTTCAAGCGCGCGTGCATCTTTATTATTAAACACCCCAACCACACAGCCGTCTGCAAACGCCATCATCTTTTGGGGTTTGGCCTGGTACATGGACCCCAGTGAGGTGAGCATTCGAGTTTTAAAGTAGTGGGTCAAGGCTGAAGTTCTATAAGAGTGGGCTAAGGGGGTCCCCTTGGCGTAGGCCCCTTTGAGGGCGGACTACTTCCATTAGGAAGCCAGGGCCACGCATTGCCATTGTTGCAGATTCTGTGAGCAGCATTACCCAGTTGATGAAGCGAGGGGGTAAGCGGAATTGATGGAGGCAGGCCCTGAGGTATTCCCGTTTACTCAATCATAGGCCTTCTGTTGGTCTAAGAATACAAGTGCCCCAGAGGCTGTGGACTGGCATGCGCTAGCCACAGAGTGCACATTGTTCCAAATTGACCTTCTGGGTATGAAACCAGATTGTTCTGGGGAGATGGTGGCAGATGCTACAATCCCTAAATGGTTAGCCATGATTTTGGTTAAAATTTTTGTATCCGAGTTAGTTAGAGAAATGGGGCGCAAGTTGGCTAAGTCTAGCTTGTCCCCTTTCTTGAATAGTGTGATGGTGAAGGCCTCTTGTCCTCCTGGTAGGAGGCACGTTTCCAGAAGGCTCTGGTTAATGGAGGCAAGCAGCAGTGGGGATATATATTTGAAGTACTTTTTGTAGAATTCATATGGAATGCCATCTGGGCCTGGGCATTTCTGATTTGGTGCACTGCAGATGGCTGTCCAGAGTTTTTTCGGAATAATCAAATTAATTATTTTGGATATTGGGAAATGGTGCAGATGTGGGTTTGGTCAAAAAAATTTCGCCACTTTGGCCAGCTGAATTGGATTGGATCGGTATAACTTGTAGTAATACTTTTGTATTTTGATTGCCACTTCAGCTGGCATACCCACAATGGAATCATCTGATCTCTGCACCTGTGTGCAAGCCACGCTCTGGCGTGGTGCAAAGAATTTTTTAAAAATAATACGGTGCACTTGTTGCCCTCTGTAATGCGTTTGGCCCTGTTTTGAACACAAACCCAATGTTTATGTTGCCTTTTGAGCGTGTTGAGGTGGGCGGCTGCCTCAGCCCAATTCCAGCCCCATGCAGGGCTGTAGCCTGTGGCTGGTATGTTGGACTCCAGGTATGCCAACTCTGCTAGAGCGCATGAAATAACAGCCAATGTGGCTCATGAGCATCGGGAGGAGAGGTGGCGAGAGTGGTGGATGGTATCCTTTTTGAAGGCTGATCATGTGGAAATTGGGTCCGTGCAAAACGGTGTAAAAAACTCTTTTGCCAAAGTTGCTGATTCCACTCAAGTGGAAAATCCTGGTGACGCAAGATTGGGAGGGTGGAGTTTGCACCAGTGTGGGGCCTTAGCCACTGTGACAGGTAAGTGGTAGGTTATCAAGACCAGCCGGTGGTTGGAGAATTCAATTTTTGTTGTTTGGAAGTGGGAAATGTGAGATTTAAATTTCGCCTGTGTGAGGATAAGGTCAATGCGGGTCATGGACCTTAATTGGCCGTTGTGGACGTGGGGCGCGTCATGTTTTTGAGCAGCGGGGCTTGCCATTGCAGTGCATCTATTAACCCAAGGGTGGCCTTTAGAACGCGAAGTTCTACGTGACCCTGGGGGGCGTGGGAGGAGGAAGGCCAACAGTCTGTGGGTGTGTTTAGCCAACAGTTCATGTCGCTGACTACAAAAGGGTCTGGGGGTAATAGGAGGGATTTGTCTGATAAGAAAAATTCTTGACGCTCTCGTGCACAGGTTGGGGCATAGATGTTGATGATAGCATGCACCACGTCAGCCCACAAGAAAGTGACAACAAGCACTTGGCCATTTAGGAATGTTTCTGAGGATACAGATTTGAAAAAATCAACTTTCCAAATTAGCACCCCACAGTGCTTTGACCAAAAGGATAGGGATGGGAGGAGCATTGTTTTCAAGCATCCTTGAAACCTCACGGACAGTGGGACTCCTGGATGGACAGGATATCCACGGGTAAATTTTTTTGTAAAAATCAGTTTTCTAGCCCAGGATGGCGAGGACTTGAGTCTGGCAATATTCAACGTCCCTAAAGTGAAGGTTTCCCCCATCACACCTAAGGTGCAAGGGAGTGGGCACCCAGGCCCACTAGCCTCCTCAAGATCCCCATGGGCCTTCACAGCAGCACGGGTGTTTGCAGCAATGCTATTGGTGGTTTTGTTAATTTTAGCAGAAAGGTTCACATTGGCTTTTTCCTTCACTTTTTGTTTCCCCAACGTTGAGCGAATTTTTTGCGGTGTGGATGATTCAGTGCACCAACTTTCAGGTCAAAAAAAATTTTCAGGTAGGTTGGAAACCAAGTCAGTTTCAACTGGAGCTTAGTTGCAAAGGTCGTGTGAGATTGAGTCACCCATCAGATCCTCAGATTGGTTGGCCCAAACAACATGGGCTTTTCAATCTAATTGGTTGATGGATTTCTGAGTTGCTTCAGCCACGAAGGTTTTGATGACCTCCTGGCGTTGGGAGTGTGGGATAGCAGAGGTGGATTTGGCCGCTTCCTTGGCCGCGGCCCTGCGGGCCTGTTTGGCCTTCTTCTGCTCTTGAGGGGAGAAAGGTTTTACCAGTAGGTAGCAGCCTTATGCTCCCCACGGGAAAGCCTCTTTGGTGCTTGTGGTTGGTTCATAGTGCGCCTCTCCGCTGGCCATGGCCACCAGGGGTGCTCTTGTAATGTGATGCCCTCCTTGGTGGGGCATGCATGTGCCTTATGGCCAAACGCGTCACAGTGGGTGCAGATGTGGGGGTGTGTTGTCACAGTTACCCGGAAGGGGTGGGTGGTATGCCCTTCAATATTGATATATGTGGAGTGTGGGATCTGGGTTAGGTCCTTCACAATCTCCTCAATTGGGGTCATAACTGCGATGGCTTTGCTGGTGCACAGGTGTGGCATCAGCATAAAGCATTGCATCTTGAAAAATTGTATTTCGCCATATATGGTGAGACTATCTTTAAGCTGCTCCAAAATGGAACATTTGACCATAGTAGGTAAAAAGTCAAATGTGAGGAAAATTTGGTTGGATTTTGTCCATCTAGTGTACTTGGTTTCAATGACCCATTGCCCTTCAGGGAGGTCAATCACTACGCGCACTGCAGCAGCTTTGTCTGCTGCCTCCTTGTTTTCGAAACCAAGGTCCAGCCAACCGCGTGACATGGAGTGAGGTGCGACGTACACTGCGGTCAGGAAAAAGGTGTGCACATCCCCACAAAATTTTTCCCATAAAGCTGTTTGTTGGATGTCCAGAAACACATGGACTCCATATTCCACAGACAAGAGTGGTTGGAAGTGCAGCGTGTTGATGTACTGGTTGCATCATGCTTGCCAAGTGAGAATTTCTGTGGAAATAGTGACCGCCAGTTTTTGTTTTTTTTTCTGTTCTGCCAGTTTCTCCGGGGCGTTTTCAAACGTTTGAGGCTGTGGGCCTACCATCTGCTCCTCTTACCTTACTTGCCCAACTGCTCCCTGACATGGGCGCAGACTAATCTCCTCTGTGAGATTATCAAACTAGAATCAGACTTGAATTAAATAAGTTGCAAAAGTAATTGCAATGAGAGAGAAAATTTTCAATCCTAATATTTAACAATCATATTATATATATTTACTTTAAGTACTAACAACAATTAAATAATAAATTTACATTAAGATTTAGCCCCTTTCTAAAGTTCATAATGGTGCTATAATGAGTGCAAATATTTTACCACCGTCTGATTGAGGTATATATCAATTTTTCATTCAACATTATTTACGTCATCAACTACCTCACTTATGTTTGGATAGAGCCCAAAATTTGACAAAAATAAAATTATTTTTCCATCTGATTGGTTACAAATAAAAGCCTTATGGCAAATTATTATTCTTGTTAAGAACTCTGATTTGTTCCATTCTATTTTCCATTTATTATAAAATACATGTGACAATGCAAGTCTCAAATGCATGATTTGAAAAAATTCCAATCATTGATTATTTGACTGAGGTAAGATGACCAGGGGATGGACATTACCAAAACTCAAAACCTAAAATAAATCCTAACCAAATAAAATGAACGAACCTAAAATGAGTGGATGACACACATACTGCAAACTCAACCTACTAGGTGGGACAGCGGAAACTGCTTATCCCATCATGGTGGAAGGGGAGGGGGGATCAGGTGTCTCATCCTCAGCCTCTGCTTTGTCCCAAAGCAGGTCATGTTCTACAGTGGATAGCAGGGGCGTTGGTGCGTCAGTGGGATGCGGAGATATATTTCTGATGATTGGGGTAGTAGGAATACAACCATTATACATAAGAGTTCTGACGTAAATTGCCCAGGCTAGTTCAGCTTTCATGCATGCGTTGGGTAGTTTTTTAAACGTGGCGATATTAGTGTAGGTAATCTTTGATTTGGGATTCTGCGCTACCTCTTCCACGTGCTAGTTGACGTCATTGGCTTCTTTGTGGGCTTTGATCAACATATTTTTTGTACCTTATTGGCTTTGGAATATTATTGGGAAGAGGGATTCCTCCTTCAAGCATTGCCACTAACTTGGTGGCAGCAATGCGGAGAGGGCGACAATCTAGCTTAGTCATTTCTTCAACAGCCAGCTGGTGGTTGCCATGGAATGTTTCAGCATTTTTCTGGGGGGCGTATAAGTGAGGAGTAGTTCATTGTCTTGTTAATATACACAAACCGCTCAATTTGTATATTGCGGTCCTCAATTATATTCCTGTACTCGTTAATTTCAGCCAATAGATCCCAAGGATTTTGGTTGACTTGCACTGGGGAGGCAGCATATTCCTGAGGTTTAGTTGGTTTGTTGGAGGATGCATGGGATTGAGCTGGGGTCCAATCTTATGCTTGATTGGATGGAGCATTTGTGGCATTGGGGCGAGGAGGAGGTTGATTGGTGACTGTTGGCACAGCTGCAGCAACAGGCTTTGGGGGAGGGGGAGGTAGGATCATACCCCATACCAAAGCTGACATGGGGTGGGCAGTGGATTGGAGGCTGACAGACAAGAAATCAGCGCCATTGGATGTAGCTAGGGATAGGCACTTGCATTTCAAGTGGTCCAATTTGAAACAGGATGGACAGATTGTCTGCTTGTCCTTGACGCAGGCCCAGAACGGATGGTCAGGGGCAGAGGGGATAACAGTGCAAGGGGGAATTGATGAGGCAATTTTATTTGAGTCAGGGCTGATTGTGGCATACACCTGAGGCCCAGCGAGGCGTATGGACCCATTTGGGACCAAAAATTGTTAGATGGGGTGGAGCCATAGGCTTCCAAGCCTTCCATCAGCTCATGGTGGAGCACTTCAGGGGGAAGGTGGGTGGGCAAACCAGTGAACGGAACCACCAAAGTGGTTTCCACTGGGAGCTGGGTCCAAATTGTGGGGAGAGGGGTACCCTGAAAATCCAGGAGTACAGTTGACGCAGTGGTGGCATCAGCTTCACATGTGAAACTGAGAACAAAATACCCCTTATAAGGGCAGAAGTCAACGAAACTGGTGGGATGCATCACCGCCTTAGCATTTTGATAATGGCTTGGTCATGGTAGGGAAAAGTTTTCCATAGTTGACCTTAAGGCTGAAATGCATGTTGCTCTGGGGGAGCACCAGGGGGCAGTGGGGCACCGCTTGGGTTTGAGCGAGGCGGCGTTGAGATCATTGGGAGGAACGAATTGTCCCAGGGGTTTGTTATAACAGGGTGAGCCATTCTGAGCATGGTTTCCTGTTAGACAAAAAACGGTGGGGATTTTTTGCTGGCTGCCCCACACCGGAGCAGTTGGCGAGGAATCTGAGGACATTAGAGTGAAACTATGGCGAGCAATTGAGATTAATTTTTTATACATTTAATTTTCTCAGAAATCTACGCCAAGCAGAAAAATCAAAATCTATTAAAACTAACTAATAAAATTAGATCATCATGTGTGATTCATTGGATTGACACAATATTCAAAAATACTTTACCCATAAACCAAAAGCACTGTAAGTTCCAAATTATTGTAAATTAAGTAAATCATTATGATGCAGAAAATTGTAAACCCCATATGTCTCCACTTATACTTCCCCTTTACCACTTTAAAGGAAAATTGCTTTATATACTATGTACTGGCGTGATCATAGTCTTTATCCTTGGATAGATAAGTGGATTCTTTATCCAATTGGTATATAAACACCTAACCATTTAATAAAGATAATCTTTACCCAAATTTTATATCTAACTAATATCTTCCTATTCCAACAAGAGGCAAATCTTGTGTTTAGAAGTACAACTTTGTCCTCCTCTCTTAAAAGATGCAAAATACTAAGCATACCGCGCCTGTCTTATTGTAATTTTCTGGATTAGTTCAAGCGATCAACACAACTAGCCATAATTCCTACATGTGTTGCTTTCTATAGGGGGCTCTTGTACACCCCTAAGTTTAAAAATACTATCATGGAGATTAGTTGTCTACTACTTGTACCGCGAAAAGCGCCTGACTAATTTCATAGCATATCTTGTTTACACCTCAAAGCTCTATAGAGCAGATTATCTATTAATTCAAAATCTAAATTCTTGAACCATAACCTAGTACAGCCTCCAACAATGACGTCTCATCCACTAAGCAGAAAGTAATTATTGCATTAGATTCCTTGAGTAAAAAATAGAACAAGCCTTTTTTACATTGTTAAATTGAAGCAATAACGTTCTTAACGTCGCATAGATCAACAAGAAAATCCACATACTTGAAAAGTATATTATGGCTTCCTGAAAAAACATCAATCACAGATTACTCGCTTAGCTCAACCGCTGTTTGGTAATTACTACAAGGAAATCAATGATGAATACAACTTGCACATTAAACAAGTACAATATGATTGTCAAGGGCTACGCGAAATTTAATACATTGCTCAAGCTCACGTCAAGGCTATTGGTACCCAAGTCAAGGTTCTACATGACAGTAACAATGTCTTACAAAGATAGTTTGTAAATCAGGATTCCATCCTGCAGCTCTCTACAGAGAGAGCATGAACCTTTGGAACAATGCTTCTGCTGTAAACTCTTAGGTGAATTGGTACCTCCCTCATAAATCCTCTAATATAAATAGAAGATGAAGAACTTGCCAAAAAGAAACAATCCTTCCTGCATATCACTCTCCTTGATGATGAACACATCATTTCCTTCAATAATAGCTTCTACACTGACACTTAAGAACTATAGTCACCAAAGTGCTTACTCTTGAAGGGCGACTGCTACCATTTTTTTGCAACTAAGCATTAGTGATACATACCATGGAATGTTGAAGATGTGAACAGGTACTTTAGATCAATACACAACTTCTGAGAAAATAAACGATAGATTGCATAAAACTCATCTAATGTTCTCAATCAACCTCTTCAACACCCAAAGTCGCACCAACCTCTCAAACTAGGAATGATATCTTAGGTCTAACATACCACTTTCATAACTAGGAAGAGCCTGCTGACCACCTGAGAAAAGAAGAGTCATCTTAGGGACAGGTACCCCTAAGCTGACCAGCTCACTGTCATGACAACAAACTTCCTTTCTAAAGCCTAAGACTAAAGTGTATTAAACAAGGAAGCCCTCTTGAAGAACTACCAGGTGACTCTGATGAAACTGCCTACCACTCTGATGGCTTATGGATATTATAGACGGCGCTGAGAACACCGTGTAATATATACTATGAAATAAAAATGGACCTGATGAACTCCAAGAATAGCTCTGAAGAGCGTTAAAAAGAACCTACCAATAAACATCAAACACTAACCTCAAAATCCTAGGATTGCCAAATTACTTCTATAAATGGCTATATAGGACAACAACTTGGATATACATGAAAATATTATCTTTAATGATGGTTTTATTCATCAAAACGTCGCATAACACATAGACATTTATATTTTAGGTGCAGGTATATTGTGGAGCCATTGCACTTCTGAGTCACAAAGTATAATATAGCTTAATTTAACTCTAACAACAGAAGACTGCTTCAAGAAATCCTCATTATTTGGACATTAAGTTTGCTTCACTTAATAGGCTAATCCTTGAATTATATCCAAAAGAAACGCGGGAAGGATTTCTACTCTTATTCACTGCTCCCAATATTCTTGAAGGGAGATCTTTCAGACTTTCTTTATCTTCTTTAAAGTAAAAAAATATGTAAGCATCAATCTACCATTAGATTCCCTCCTAAAAATTCACTTAAGGGCAATTTAATATCTAAAATTTCCATTATATACTAAAACAAGTTTAAAAGTAGAGGTAGAATTTTATCTGCTCCATAGGTTATAAGGGAGACTTAACAATGGCATGCCTTAAACTAAGTCATGTTGCTTTGTGCGTTTAATGTTTTGATTCAATGAAATTCTATATGTATTAATCTCAGAGCTTTTACCATGAATGCCCTGCTTTCCTATTTCCAAGGAAAAAAAATAGGGAGGGTGACACATTTTCTGTACTCTAAAGGGACTAAAGTTGAGGAGATTATTTATAAAATTCACTGCAATATAGTAATAACTATCTTTTTGAACAAAACTTATGGGTGGATAAGTTGTTTTAAAGAGTGGACTTATATTTGACTGCAACAAAAAGAGTTTGAATAGTTTATACATCTTAAAAAAAGGAACATTGAGACAGCTGAGCGAATATTTTGTGATGATTGTTGTTGGCACTGAATATATCAGGGATAGGGGAAGGAACAGGCTTTTAAAAGCTCAGATCCAGAAGTGATTAACCTTTATAATTATACTGCAACTAGCTAGAGCCACTGGGATGCAAAAGGCTTAATGCTAACTTCAATAAAATTATAGATGATGAAGCTTATTTATAATTTATATAAACAAAAAAAGAATGATTTATTTAAGGTTGGTATATTTATAGGGTGTTTGTTAATCATGCATGGGACGTTCCCCATTGGGCTGATGATAAGGATCTCCTTCAACTTCAGGAAGAGGATCATAATGAGCCGTCTTCTTTTGTGTCATGGTAATCTTCCCGAATCAGTAGAGTGGCTCTTTGTCATCTTGGTTTTAGTTACATCAGGAAGTTTTTCTCACTTCATCATATAGTTCATGGGCTGATGCCTTTGTTAGATTAGGCTCAGTAATTGAACTATTAGTAGTAGTTGGAATTTACCACAAGCTTATCTAATTTGTTTTTACCTGAGGTTCAAGATCTGATATTGTCCCCCAAGTTCCAGTCAGAAGGGTACAAAATTTCTGATGAATCGACCATCTTCAAGTTAATGACTTTGTTTTTATTTTAATTTATTGTGGGGAAGGCCGACCATGGGATGGACACTTCCAAATATGACTCAGATGAGACAAAACTTAGTACCAGGGGAGGCACCCCAGAGAAGCGATGATATCTCTTGTTACCAGCGGGAACGCCACTTATGGGGGGGTGGGAACGTGTGGAGGGGCCATAGCCACAACTGAACACGTGTGGAGGAAGGGGTCTGATTTTGATGAACCAGACTGTGAACCAGGAGGAGACCAGCTGTTGGCAATGCGGTGGGAGGTATCCAAACATCCACACCTGAAAGTGGTCCACCAAATGAGACCAGAAAATGTGGACAGCTTCTGGGAGGGTGGGGGTGGAGCCTGCGATGGCATCCAAGATAATCGTGTGGATAGTCCACATGGCGATTGCAACCACCAGAGCATGGAGGGAGGGTGGAAGGGGGAGGCCATTGATAAAGCAAACATATCTCTTGACAGACTGAAGGGATGTGTTTGATCCTGGCCAAGCAGATGTTGAACTT
This sequence comes from Massospora cicadina, assembly GCA_022478985.1. Taxonomy (NCBI): domain Eukaryota; kingdom Fungi; phylum Entomophthoromycota; class Entomophthoromycetes; order Entomophthorales; family Entomophthoraceae; genus Massospora; species Massospora cicadina. The sequence continues at coordinate 212,037 of JAKSZP010011894.1, forward strand.
TGCACCATATCACTTTATAGTTAGGACATTTCTCCATACGATGGAACAGCGTTCCATACTGGCCACACATGATGCAGGATGAGTTTAAAGTGTTAGAGAGCTCAGCTGTATGGTACACCTGCCTCAGGCAGCACCACACATGGGATTGGATTTAAGGCTGCAACAGAGGATGGTGTGCATATTTTCAAATAGTCTTCTGAGTCTCAATGGAGTAAGGGATGTCCATCATGTCCAGGTAGTCCACCCTGGATAGGACATGGGGCCGAATGGGGATCACGCCATCATGGATGGGTAGCCCCTGTACCTCTTGTGTGAACTGAGGAGAGGGGCGGCCTCTTTGGGTTGTATGTCCGCTAATATGAATTCTCCACTCAGCGCTCCGCATGGAGAGGAGGATTCGTTTGTAGTAAGTTTTAGTCCCATGAGGACCTGTGGCCGATGTGTGTGATGCGAGGTATTTCATCAGGGAGTGGGGGTTCAATGGATTGTTGAGGCCCAGGGCGCGGGAGAAGTTGGTGCGGGCTGCGTGGGATCAGTGTTAGGAGGGGAGTGTATGGGCGGTGATGGCCACAATCTAGGTGCCCAGGATCTTGGCAGCATGGGCTTTGAAGTCAAGCAGGCCCATGCCACCATGAAGATGAGGGCCAAACATGACCTCTAGCCGTACTGGTGGAGGGCGGCCTGACTAAAGCCATCCTTGCAGCAAGGCATACAAGGATTTGAAGAATCTTGGGGAGAAGGGGATGGCGTGGGCTCTGAACCAGACTTTGGAGAGGAGCATAGAGTTGGCTAAAACAACCTTGCCAGTAAGGGAAGTGGGGTGGGCTCTGAGGGAGGCGATGCGTTTCATCACGTTGTCTAAAATACAACTTTCCATTACTGCTGACGCGTATCCGCCTGCCTCCATCCACACGCCCAGATGGCGTACCGGTCCTATGGTAGGATGTGGCACAAAGGGGAGCACCAGTGGGGCGGTGTGTGTTGAGTTAGTAGAGTGAGGACGTGGGCGAGCAGATGGGCTGGGTTGAGAACTAATTGCTGGGGTCCAGCAGTTCTAAAACTGACCAAGGAGGATGATTTCAGTTTTGTGCGTTCAGTGCTGCGTTGCTTACCCGGGAATACTCCTGGATGAGAGCTTCAAGCGCTCATGCATCTTGATTATTAGACACCCCAACCACAAAATCATCTGCAAATGCCATTTCTCTTGACTGGGGCTTGGCCTGGCACATGGACCCCAGTGAGTTGGGCATTCACATTTTGCAGTATTGGGTCAAGGCTGAAGTTGTATAAGAGTGGGCTGAGGGGGTCCCCTTGTCGCAAGCCCCTTTGAGGGAGGACTACTTCCGTTAGGAAGCCAGGGCCACGTACTGCCATTGTTGCAGATTCCATGAGCAGCATCACCCAGTTGATGAAGCGAGGGGGCAGGCGGAATTGATGGAGGCTGGCCCTGAGGTATTCCCAGTTTACTCTATCATAGGCCTTTTGTTGGTCCAAGAATACAAGTGCCCCAGAGGCTGTGGATTGACATACATTAGCCACCGAGTGCACGTTATCCTAAATCGACCTTCTGGGTATGAAACCAAATTGTTCTGGGGAGATGGTGGCAGATGCTACAGTACCTAAACGGTTAGCCATGATTTTTCTTAAAATTTTGGTGTCTGTGTTTGTTAGAGAAATGGGGCGCCAGGTGGCTAAGTCTAGCTTATCCCCTTTCTTGAAGAGTGTGACGGTAAAGGCCTCATGTCCTCCTGGTAGAAGGCGCAATTCCAACAGGCTTTGGTTAAGTTAGGCGAGCAGCAATGGGGATATATATTTGAAACACTTTTTGTAGAACTCATATGGAATGCCATCTGGGCCTGGGCATTTTCAGTTTGGCGCACCACAAATGACTGTCCATAATTCAGTCGGAGCAATCAAATTCATTATTTCTGGGTATCAGAAAACGGTGTGGATGTGGGCTTAGTCGAGAAATTCTGCCACTTTGGCTGGCTGAATTGGATCAGATCAGTACAACTCAGAGTAATACTTTTGTGTTTTGATTGCCACTTCAGCTGGCATATCCGCAATGGAATCATCCAATCATCACACCTTTGTGCATGCCACGCTCTGGCATGGTGCGAAATTTTTTTAAAGAAATGTGCGGTGCACTTGTCGCCTTTTGTGATGTGTGTGGCCCTATACTGAACACAAACCTGATGTTTGTGTTGCCTTTCGAGTGCGTTGAGGTGGGCGGCTGCCTCCGCCCACTTCTGGCCCCACGCAGAGCTGTATCCTGTAGCTGGGATATTGGACTCCAGGTGTGCCAACTCTGCCAGAGTGTGCAAAATGACCGCCAATGTGGCTCGTGAGCGTCTGGAGGAGAGATGGCGAGAGTGGCGGATGGTGTCATCTTTGAAAGTTGCCCATGTGGAAATGGGGTCCGCACAAAATGGTGCAACAAACTTTTTTGCCAAAGTTGCCGCTTCCATCCACGTGGAAAATCCTGGCAACACGAGCTCGGAGGGGCAGATTTTGCACCAATATGGGGCCTTAGCAGCTGTGACAGGTAGGTGGTAGGTTAGCGAGACCAGTCGATGGTTGGAGAATTCCATTTTTGTTGTTTTGAAGTGGGAGATGTGGGGTTGGAATTTCACCGGCATTAGGATAAGGTCAATGTGGGTCATGGACCTTAATTGGCCGTTGTGGATGTGAATACGCATCATGTTTTTGAGCAGCGGGCATGTCATGACAGTGCATCCATTAACCCAAGGGTGGCCTTTAAAACGTGCAGTTCTACATGACCCCGGGGGTGTGGGGTGAGGAAGGCAACCGGTCCATTGATGTGTTTAGCCAACAGTTCATGTCGCTGACTAGGAAAGAGTCTGTAGTTAGTGGGAGGGATTTGACCAACGAGAAAAATTCCTGACGCTCACATGCACTGTTTGGGGCACAGATGCTGACAATTGCGTGTGCTACGTCAGCCCATGAGAAAGTGACAACAAGCACTCGGCCATTTAGGAATGTTTCTGAGGATACAAATTTGAAAAAATCAACTTTCAAATTAGCACCCCACAGTGCTTTGACCAAAAGGATAGGGATGGGAGGAGCATTGTTTTCCAAGCTTCCTCGGAACCTCATGGACAGTGGGACTCCTGAATGGCCAGGATATTACGGGTAAATATTTTTGTAAAAACTCAGTTTCCTAGCCTGGGATGGGGAGGCCTTGAGTCCGGCAATATTCAACGTCCCTAAAGTAAAAATTTCCCCCTTCACACCTTAGGTGTGAGGGGGTGGGCGCCCAGGCCCACCAGCCTCCTCTAGATCCCCACGGGCCTTCACATCAGCGCAGGTGTTAGCAGCAACGCTATTGGGTTTTTGTTAATTTTTGCAGAAAGAGTTGTGTTGGCTTTAGCCTTCACTTTTTGTTTTCTCGACGTCAGACGAATTTTTTGTGGTGCAGATGAGTTTGGTGCACCATTGAGTGGGTCAAAAAAATTTTCAGTTGGGATGGGTCCCAAGTCAGTTTTGACTGGAGCTTGGGTTCAACGATTGGGTGAGATTGAATCCCCCATCGGATCCTCAGATTGAGTGGCCCACTTTGCATGGGCTTCCTAATCTAATTGGTTGATGGATTCCCGAGTTGCTTCCACCGTGAAGGTTTCCATGTCCTCCTGGCATTGTGAGTGTGGGATAGCGGTGATGGCTTTGGACGCTTCCTTGGATGTATCCCTGAGGGCCTGCTTGCCTTTTTCCACTCTTGCGGGAAGATAGGCTTTACCAGTAGGTAGTAGCCTTGTGCTCCCCATGGGAAAGCCTCTTTGGTGCTTACGGTTGGTTCATAGTGCACCTCTCCGCTGGCCATGGCCACCAAGGGGTGCTCTTGGATTGTGACATCCTCCTTGGTGGGGCATGCGTGCACCTTATGGCTGAACGCGTCACAGTGGGTGAAAATGGGGGGCGCGCTGTCCACGGTCACCTGGAATAGGTGGGTGGTATGCCCTGAGATATCAATAAAAGTGGAGTGCGGGATCTGGGTTAGGTCCTTTGTGATCTCCTCAGTTGGGGTCAGGACTGCGATGGCTTTGCCAGTGTACAGGTGTGGCATCAACGTGAAGAGTTGCATTTCAAAAGAATTTATTTCGCCATATATGGCAAGACCATCTTTCAGGTATTGTTCCAAAATGTCACATTTTACCATAGTAGGCAAAAAGTCAAACGTGATGCAAATTTGGTTTGATTTTTCCATCTGGTGCATTTGGTTTCAATGACCCGTTCCCTTTGGGGAGGTCAACCACTATGCACACCGCCGCAGCCTCATCTGCTGCCTCTTTGCTTTTAAAAACTAGGTTTAGCCAACCACGTGACATGGAGTGAGGTGCGATGTACACCGCGGTCAGGAAATTTGTGTGCACATCTTCAAAAAAATTTTCCCATAAGGCCGTTTGTTGGATGTCCAGAAACACGCGGACTCCAAATTCCACCGACAAAAGTGGCTGGGAGTGTGGCGTGTTGATGTACTGGTTGCATCGTGCTTGCCATGCGAGTATCTCTGGGGAAATAGTGACCGCCAGTTTTTTAAAATTTTTGTCTATTCCGCCAGTTTCTCCGGGGCGTTTTCATATGTTGGAGGCCGCGGGCCTTCCACCTGCTCCTCTTACCTTACTTGCCCAACTGCTCTCTGACATGGGTGCAGACTAAACTCCTCTGTGAGATTATCAAACTAGATTCAGTCTTAAATTGAATAGGTTGCAAAAGTGATTGCAACGAGAAAGAAAAGTATGATTAAGACTTTGTTTTTAGTAATAAAGATAATATTATATTCTGACCCACTTTTTTGAAGGACTTTATATGGCCTAGACCAAGACATCACAATCTTGTTCATTCTTCCCTGAGACAATGGTGAAACTGTCATTACTAAGTCCCCCAGTTAATACACCGACAAAAGGCTCTCCATAATTGGTTTGTCTCATCAACTTGGTCGTGGTATGCACAAGATCATTCATGGCCAGGTAATGCAGTCAGATAATCTCACTAGTTGAGGCTCGCAGATTGATTTAGAAGAGATTGGAGTTGTCAGTGTCAGCAAGGGTATAAAATAGTTGGCCAGAGGCTTTCCCTGCCATTAAGAACCTTGAAAAGGGACATCTTTTTACCCCCTGTGCTAAATGGCCTGATAGGCAAGTGTGGCATTTGGTAGGAAAATATTCGAACACAGTAGGTCTATAAAAGTCATCTTTCTCAGAATATAGATAATAGTGCCATAATATTGTTCTACATCACTCTGAGGAGAAGTTGTAGGGTGGTGCAAAAGCTAGGCTATAGTCAAATTGGGTTGATTCTTATCAGATTCGTTCTGATGTGATATTTAATACATTATCTGGTTAGAAGCACCCTTGGACTACCATGTAGTGTGAAGAGTTACTGATACAGGAATAAAGTAGTTGCTTGTTTAGTGGCCGCAGGGATGTACAGCATCAATCCAGTTGGTAAGATAATCCATGACCAAAAACATATATTGGTGACCATGGACTCCAGTAGGTAGAGGACCTATGAAGTTATTGCTTACCATGAGAAATGGGTAACGGAGAACCTACTTTGTGTTAGAACCCTGGGTTGATCCTGCCATACTGACAACAAATGATACAGACATCCAAAACATCTTTTTTTGAGTTGATAATTTTGTCCAGGAAGTATCTAGATATTATTGGGGAATTTTTCTTGCAAAACTTCATGTCAATAATAGTATGCCCTTCCATAAAAACCTCATTCCAATCCTAGGGGAGTACATAAGGGAGCTCTTTTTTTACTAAATTATTAACATGTCAATGGTTATTTGTACATTTATTGCCCATTGTTTGAGCTTACTATGGATTTCAAGAGTATCTAGTGACCACAAATTATAAAAACAAAGGTGTTTATCTATTTATTCCTCCTCAGCGGGTAGAACTGTAAGGACTGGCAATTGGGAGAGATGATCAGCATTTTGGTGTATGGCACCAGGTCAATGAATGATCACAAGGATTTAGTTTTGTAATCATGAAGCCCACTGGCTAATTGGCCATCAGGATCACGCATAAGTTTTAACCTGCAAAGGGAGGTTAATTGATTATAATAGCTTATGTATTCCATAAAGGATTGGATAGAAATGTTTATTGGACAATATATACGCCTAAAACTCACTCTTAGTGAAACTATATTTACATTCTGCTTTGGAGAGAGTCTTGAAAAACTAAGCCATTTAGTATTCTTCATGGTTGTCTTCATGTTGCGCCAGAATGGCACAATATCAACATCACTTGCATCTATAAAAATCAATTGAGGCTTATCAAATTTTAATTTATTAGCAAAGGAGATATGGTTAATGCCAGCCGTAAGGCATTAGAGGATTGTTGTTGTGATAGCTCCCTGTGGAAAGGCACGTTTTTCTGAAATAGATATACCAAGGACTCCAAACGTATTGTAAATGGGGGATAGATTGGCAGTAATAACACACCATCCCTCAGAATAACCTGGATGGCATAGAATCTTTGGTGGGTAAATCTTGTGTATGACTGTAAGATTTTCTGGCAGTGTTTGTATACCTTCATCAGCTACTTTATGCCCTAAAAGCTCCAATGTGCCCTGGAAAAATGAGCATTTTTAGGGTTTTGATTTTATGCATGATGATTGTATTTGATATAAATTTTAGAATAAGTGGTTAGATGGGAGCCAAAAGTTTTGGAAAAGAAATTTTCATTATTAAATACAGCAGGACAAATGGCATTTTAAGATCCCCTAGGATGCCATTCATTGCTCTCTGGAATATAACATGGGCATTGCACAGCCCCTGTGTAATTTGAGTTGACTTGAATAGGCCCTCTTTAGTAATGCTCACATCACTTGGTCCACTTGGGCTAAAGATCTACTTTCCAGTACCCACTGGCTAGATTGTTAGCAGAGAAGAACTATGAGACAGACAGCATTGAAGTGATTTATCAATACTAGGTAAAGGATAGTTGTCCTTTCAAATATTTAGATTCAGTTTTTGGTAATATATCACAATGTGATGGGTTCCATCTTTCTTTTTCACTAGAAGCAGAGGCGAAGCCAAATGTCTTTGTGAATGTTTTAATTGTTTATCCTCTAAAAGTTGTCTCTTTTAATGGTTACAAGGGCTTTTTTCACTATGGAATTTGATAAGCTTGGTTTGTATTAGCAAGACATCTCCATAATCTACCTAATGATTTTCTCCAGTCATTTTTCTAAAAATAAGGCCCTGAATAAAAAACCAGAATATCTAGCTAAAAGCTGCTCAGTGGCCTCTCATTAGGTTTGGTGAGGTCCAAGCAAATATTAACTCAAATGGTGGCTTTTTAGGAGGATCCTCAGCTATAAAATCCCAGAGAGTACCAAATTTAAGTATGCTATGTAATTTGTCATCAGTTAATAGGCAAATATAAGCTATAGAGTCCCATTCTTTAGAAGCATGAAAGTTTGAATCAGATTACCTAGCAAAACTAAGATGGTCCATGAAATGGCCAGATCTAGGATGCCAAGGCAGGGTAATAACTCCTTGATAAACATATTTTAACCCAAAATCTTTCCGCTCAATGTAACTTTTGGAGCAAAAATTATATATGATAAAAAGTAAACTCAATCGCCCACCATAGTTTCACTATGATGTCCTCAGATTCCCCACCGGCTGCCACAGTGTTGGGAATTGGTGAAACTCCCCCATCATTTTCTGTCTGACAGGAAAATGTGCTCGAACTGGCTCACCCAGTCATACCAAACCCCTGGGATAATTTGTTCCTCCCAAGGATCTTGACGCCCACCTCACTCAAACGCAAGTGGTGCCCCACTGCACCCTGGTACTCCCCCAAAGCAACATGCATTTCAGCCTTAGGGTCACCTATGGGAAACTTTTCCCCTACCATGAACAAGCCATTATTGCTTTAACTCAGGCGGTGATGCATCCCACCGGTTTCATTAGCTTCTGCCCCTAAAAGGGGTATTTTGATCTCAGCTTCACCTGTGAAGCTGATGCAGCCACTGCGGCAACTGTGCCCCTGGATTTTCAGGAACCCTCTCCCCACAATTCAGACCCAGCTTCTAGCGGATACCACTTTGTTGGCTTAGTTCACTGGTTTTCCCACCACCTTCCACCTGAGGTGCTCCACAAGGAGCTGATGTGAGTTATGGCAGCTTATGGATCCAACCCTGACTTGCAATTTTTGCTCCCAAATGGGGCCACACGCCTTGCTGGGCCTCAGGCGTATGCCACGAACAGCCTGAATCAAACAAAATTGCCCTTTCAATTCCCACTCATGCCATTAACCCCTCTGCCCCTGGCCATCCGTTCTGGCCACTCATTAAGGGTGGACAGATGATCTGTCCATCCTGTTTCAAGTTGGACCACCTGAAACGCAAGTGCCCATCCCTAGCTGCTTCTGATGGCGCTGATTTTTTGTCTGCTGGCCTCCAATCCACCGCCCACCCCGCGCCAGCTTCATTATGGGGTATGATCCTACCTCCACCTCCCCCAAAGCCTGATGCTGCAGCTGCACCTGCAGCCACCAATCAGCCTCCTCCTCGCCCCAGTGCCACAAATGCTCCCTCCAATCAATCACTGGCTTGGACCCCAGTTTGACCTAATACTTCCTCCAACAAATCAACCAAACCTCAACCATACACTAATCCACCAGATTAAATTAACCAGAACCCATGGAAGTTATTGGCTAATTTCGAAAAATTTGGTAATCTCATTGAAGAACCATCTCTGCAAATTGAGTGGTTTTGTAATGCAGAATGGGACGCCAAATACCTCCCTAATTTATATGTCCCACAGCAAAAAATGTCAAATCATTCTACAGTCTTACCAGCTTTCAGTAGAAGCAGCTATCACACTAGATTGTCGTCCCCTCCACAAAGCTGTCATCAAATTAGTGGCAATGCTCAAAGGAGGTATTCCACCTCCGGTTATTTCCGTAAATCTCACCCCAAAAAATAAAATTAAAAATAAATTTTTTGCACCAAAATGTCAACGACGCTATCCAGAAAGTAGTAACTGTAGCACAGAATCTTAAAGCCAAGATTACCTGAACAAATATTGCCATGTTCATTAAACTATCAGATGCCAGCATTAAAGCCGAAAAAGCTTTAGCCAAATATATCAATGTCATTTTCATAGCTGGCAATTTCTCATAAATACCAATCATTAGAGATATTGAACCACATGCTACCAATGCCCGACGCCCTTGCTATCTGCCTTAACATGTACCCTATTCTGGGATGAGTAAGCTGCTACCAAAGATGAGAACCCTTATCCCCCCTCCCCTTCCGCCATGGAGGGATAAGCGGTCTCCACTGCCCACCTGGTTGGTTGTTTTGTTCAATGTGTTTCATTCAATACGCTCATTTGGGCATTTTGTTTGAATCAATTAGTTACATTAGTTTAAGTTTTAGTTTTTTGTTCGTTAATGTCTGCCCCTAGGTCAACTTACCTCAGTTAAATAAAAGTCAGATTTTAACTCCTCAAAAATCTAGTAAATGACATAAGAGAATAGGATTTTGATTGGGTATCTACTTTAAATTTCTCCTGAGCTGGGAATACAACATGAGAGGAAGCACACTAACAGCTTTCTTTCTTGAGCTTCAGTTTAATGAGGAAGCATTTTTACAAGAGGTCTAACTACATGATACTTAGTCTGTTATGGAGTTTAGTCATCTTATAAGCCATATTTTATTTATTGGGACTGTCCTTATTGGTTATGAGCATTTGAAAACAAGTGGTTTCAAATAGATGAGAATAGATAAATATGACTCAAATAGGATACTAAATACAGAGTGCTTACGAAAAAATTGCGTCTATGAGAATGATTAATAGCTCTGATTCTCTTGAATGACATCATTGTCCTTTATAGAAGCTTCCCAAAACACATGGCTAAGTCAAAATAAGCACTAAGTGTCCTAGTGAATTGGTGGCTCTTAATTCAATACTTAACAATATATTGGAGATTGGGCACATTTTTAATTTGATTGACCAGTTTGGAAGAAAAAACATTTGCTATAGTTGGTGTTACCAATGATTGAACTTTATTTGTATACTTGAACTTATACCATGGTGACTGAGTCCTTAACTGAAGTAGTAGGGCAAATGAAAGAAGTCATAGGGACGTATAGGGAACCTGAATAATCCTGATTATTTTTATTTATGTTAGACATATTAATGGTATTGATAGTAGAAGGGGCAGAAGAGGTAATAGCATAATAATTAGATTGTTGGGGCGTAGGGCAATGTAACATGAAGAACCTCTTCCTTCATGTTGATGGGGCATTCCCCTCATCAGAAGTGATTATTTTGTAGCATTTTTCAGCGGAATTCCTACATATTCCTCATTGTTGAAGACCGTTTTTGGGTTGTTCGCTCATGCCTTTTTAAATCAAAAAAAAACAATTATTTGTGGGAAAGAATCACTCTCTACTGCGTGATAATAATAGTTTTTAGGGATAATTTAAATACAACTTATAGCCTTTTCTTTCCAATTACTATCACTTTTAGTAACACAATTCTACACAATTTCTCCGAGATTGACAATCAACCAGGAAAATTGAGCTAATTTGTCCGCAACAACACCAGTTGGGCGAAAGTGGCCGGCGCGAAAGGCCCAAAGCACTCCCAACCTGGTGGGGATAAATGCCCCGGTGGGATGTTGACACACCCTCCCACCAAAAAGGGTGAGCACAGTGCTGCACCTAGAGTTTTGCTATTTCTGCAAAAAATGGGCGCATATACCAAATTAGAACATTCCCAACCCCTGTCCTCCCTTGAGCACGGCCTTAGAATTATGGTCAGCAATACTTCCCTCAAATCATGGAAAAAATGGGGGAGACCTTCTCCACAACTTTCCCAAACACTGTTCTGGTAAATTAAAAAAAAATTTACATAGAGGATGAGTGGATGTCAGGTTCATGTCCGCTGAGGAAGCAGCGGAAGCAGTGAAAGTCATATTCTCCATAAAAATTAACAATGAAGACTGCACATCTGCATGGTGTGCACATGATATAATGAGGAAAATGACCATTCATTGTATTTGACTGACTCTCATGCACCGCGCACCGTGATATCCTCATGGATGAGCTCTGTGGGGGCCTCAAAGGTTACAGCGTAATCAAACAGTTTGAATTTGAGAAATTCCCCTCCTGCATCACCTGTGTACAGAGAAGGCAATAGCCATTATAGAACCCGATTGGGATGTGGTAGAGGTTATCACCCTCATTCCATGCATGGTGACCATCAACCTCCCCAATGGCAGCATATCTAAAACCTTTCACATCACACCGGAACACTCCCCACCTATCTAAGAGTTCTGCTCAGCTATAGGCCACAAAGATCATGCGTGCCCTGTCAAGTGCAGGATTGAGGCACTGAAATTTTGTGAGGACAATATGGACAAAACAAGCCTAACTTTCAGCAAAATTAAGGACCCCACTTTCGGCTTCTATTGGGGTGAAAGAGCTGACGTCACCTTGGTTGAGCTCATTTCATGCAAGGACCATCGTCATGCACAGACTGCCCGCAAACAGGCCGCGAGTTCCGCTGAGACCCAAGCTTGCACCACGATTTCCCTAGAATAGATTCAGGCAGATGACATGGCAGTGCAGTGGAATAACCAATCAGATCCCCCACATATAACCCAAAGCAACCAAAATGATGAATTTTTTGGAAACAACCAATCAAACACCTCCAAACAAGCTGGAGCAAATCCACCATGCACCACTGTAGATCCTCCCAGCCAATCACATGTGATCAGCAATGATATGGTTCATGCGCATGATATGGAAGACCATTTCAGCCACACAATGTGAAAACACTCATGCACAAAACCCAATCACCCCAACACCTAGTTTCTGCCCATCAAACCCACAGGCAAGTGGCGGAAAATTTTTCGCTGATGGGGCACAAGCCTACCCACGCCAGACCCAAACTCCACGGAGTAATCTGAGTCAGAAGAAACTGAACAAAACCAGTAATATGACTGCCAACCAACACACTGGAACCATTCTGGCTAATTGGCCCCATACTCACATTATGACCCGCAATAAGGAACTGAGTGACCTCAGTGGGTCGCCCCAGCGTTCCTGATATGCAGACTACCACAATCACCATAGGGACGCTCAACATTGCGGGAGCCACGGCCCCCACATCCTGGGCCAAAAAAATGGCTTTCCTGCGCAATATCCCCATAGACATCTTGGCCATCCAAGAACCCCACTGTCCACTGGGGGAGGAGGAGTCATGGTCAACCATGCTCCATCTGGCTAAATCCTTTTGGACGTACCACTGTGGGGTGGTAATTTGAACTAACTGTAATCACTTACTAAATATCCAAAGCACATCCTCCCACCTGGAGGGATGGCTGCTTCTAGCGGATCTAGAGTGGAATGGAGAAACTTTTGCTGTAACATGTGTGTATGCCCCAAATGATCTGAACAACCGCCAAAAATTTTTCTTCGATATCCTCTCAATCCCTTTCCCTGAGGCAACGTTTTTTGCAGGAGATTTCAACTGCTGGCTTAACACTATTACTGACCGCTGGCCCAAGTCTAAGGCTATACCCCGCGTCCACATGGAACTACACATGCTAAAGGCAACGTTAGGCCTATGTGACACCATTCCCAAACAAGCCCCCACCCTTGCCAACATGACGAGGCCCCACCGCAACAATAACCAGCTGTTCTCAATGACCCAGATTGACCTGATGCTCACCCCTATAGACTTCCATCACCAGGTATCATATTTTACGACAACAATTATCCCTTTATCTGACCACCAGATGGTCTAGATAGCGCTATCATCCTCAGAAAAATACTAAAAGCCACCAACCTGGAACAGAGTTCACCCAAGCACCATCCATCTTCTGGAGCTTAAACTTTGTATTGAGATGGTGCTAACAACAAAGCAAGAAAGATGACCACCCAAAGGGAACCCTATCGCCAAGTGGGAAATATTCAAGGCTTGAGCAACCAAGAAAACCTGCCACCTGAACTCCAGAAAAACAGCCGCAATGTCCATGACAATCAACAAGGCTATCAGACAACTTCAAAACTTAGAAAAAAACACACCTCGCGAGGGATACAGCCCCCAATGGGGCCGCTTGTTTCCAGCTATCTACACAGGTAAACTTCCTCTTTAGAAAACACCAGCACTACACCAAAGTATGCTACAAATCAAAATACATCCTATCCAGCAAAACTCACATGGCCCAATTCTTCCACCATTTAAAACCAATTTCAACTTTGGCGACTTTCACACAGGTCTGTCGAGCAGATGAAACACTGGCGTCCACACCATTAAAAATATCAGCTGAATTACAACGATTCTACACCAACCTGTACACGGCGGATTTTGCATCACATAGAAAAATTGGAAAGTTTTATCATTCGCTAATATTGACACTATAGCTGATCAACCAGACCTTGTCGCACCTATCACTAAAGATGAACTATGGGAGGTAATAAGATCAACTCTGCACAACAAGTGCCCTGGGCCTGATGGCCTACATATGAATCTTTCATAAAATATTTTGACTATATCGCACCAATACTACTGGCAACTATGAACAAGTGTTTGGAGGACACAACCCTTCTACCTGGCGGCCAAGACGCATATGTGGTCAAACTCTTCAGAAAGGAGACCAGGCAGACGTAAACAACTGGCGTCTAATCGCTCTCACAAATACTGACAATAAAATAATAACTAATATCTTAGCTAAGCGTCTGGGTTGCATTTCTCAGACAGCCCTCTCCCACCATCAGTTTGGCTTCATCCAAAATCGCTCAATTTGGGATAACATCCACACTATTGCCAACATCTGCCAAGAAAACCCCACAGACACCCTTGCTTTCCTGGACCAAAAGAAAGCATATGACCGAGTGCACTGGGGTTACCTAGAGCAGTGTCTAAAGGCTTTCAACCTACCACCCCGTCTTATAAACTGGGCGCTCCTCATAACGCGTTCAGCCAGGTTTGCAATCAGAGGCCCAGGTTTTTTAACTGACACCATCACCCCCCAAAGTGGCCTCAAACAAGGTGACCCGCTTAGCCCCCTACTATACATTTTACCCTTGACCCTCTCCTCCGCATTGTAAACTCAAAGCTCACTGGAATCAGGTTGGAGGGACATTTACCAACCAAAATGCTCGCCTTTTCTGACGACTTCGTTGTTGGAATCTCAGGCAATAGGGATGCCAGGGCGATTGAGCGCATTTAAACCAGTATGAGTCAGTGAGTAACGCCATGCTGAACAAACAGAAAACAGAGGTAATTTTTATGGGCAAATTCAGTTTGAACTGGGTCTCACCCTCCCACCACCACACAAACCAACTAACCACACATCCAACCACACAACAATGATCCAAGCCAGTAAAACCACTGTGTTTACCCTTTGCACACTACCCCGCCACCAACCCAGTCCGTCATCTGGGCATATGGCTCGAAGCTGGTGGATATGCACTTGACACCATTGAAACCAACATTTTGGATAACATCACAAAAAGAATGACATATATGCGGAGGAGTAAAGCTAGTTTATCTGGAATAGTTGTGTTAGCCAACTCCCTGATCTTGTTAAAGTTATGGTTTGCTGCTCACGCGGTTCCCTTCTCTGACAACTTTATCAACGCAGTCTACAAGCTCCTGCAGAACTGGTTATGGTCTGGTTAACGCGCACCTGTCAGGCTGGAGACCATGTAAAGCCCACGGAAGAAAGGCGGGATGGGGCTGCTCAACTTCACGGAACAAGCAACGCAAATCCTCGGCTCATGGGTAGCTCTCACAACGTCACCCAACCCACCATCCCCCCACTGGGCTAAGGCAGCACAAACCAACTTCGCAAGGACACTACATCTGAGGTCCCCCTCCAACCCTGCAGCTCTGATGAAGTACCTTGCAACACATCCAACCGCCACTGGACCGCAAAACACCAACTGATATTTCAAACGCATCCTGTACAACCTAAGAAAAGGGGATTGGAGCTTCTCCTATGCACAACAATCTGAAGACATTCACCCTCATACTGGTTACGTGCAACTCCACAGGGGACAAATGATGACTAACGCGCCTGCTCCACTACCATCCTTTCCTCTATCCTGGATTAACTACCTAGACTTTTAAGACATCCCATATGACTTGCGCACCCAAAAGCAGGTGTGGGACCTCGTCACCTGCCCCCTCTTATCCCCAAAAGTGTGCTCCACAGTCTGGCACTACATGCACCATACGTTTAGAACAGCCGACTGCACTTTCTCAATGTTCAAGACATGCGCCATCTGCGGTGGACCCAACACACTAGCACACCACCTGGAAGAGTGCCCGCCGTCCGCGCACATCTGGGCCAACGTGATGCACTTGTTTCAACAATCACCAACAGCTTAATTCTGACTATCCCGCGATATCCTGACACTCAACATGGCCTCGACTATCCCCCAGATGCTAAGGGCTCTAATTTTGAGTATTGTAATATGGTCCATTCACACAATTACCCTCAACGCTTTCAACAGGATTCTCCACAATATCAACCAAGCTATCGTCATGTTCCACAGCCTTTTGGCTACCACTTCCAAGCCTGGCTGTTCGGATCACTCCAAAATAAATGGAAGAAACGGATGGGCAACTGGATTCCAATCTGGTTCCTTCGTTATGACATTGAAAACCTCACAATCTTCATAGGCGGTACACCCTACTAGCCCAAGAGCTGCCATGCCACTTAAGGTCTAGTCATCCACCACCCGTGGCTCCTAGCCATACCCAAGTGTGCCAAGTCGTAGCTTTTGAGTTCCATTGTTTTGCGCTCTCTTCCCTCTTCTGTTTTCCGTTTTCCTCTTCCCTACATATCGGATGTGTCTGTCCCCTGGTCGTCCATCCTCAAATAAATAAAAATAAAGACCACTTATACTCATAATAATACATGAATTAAAATAAACGGTTGATTTTATAAGTATTATCAATAAGCATCTTGGGTCAAGAAGCAAACCCTACTAATATATTGATGCTTAGTATCTAAAGTGTATTGAAGCTTGAATTACTAAGATGGGAGATTCAGGATAAGCTGGGTGCATCTGACTTTGGTAATATGAGCTTTTGACCTATCAGAACTCTCAAGACTCGCCTAGCTTGGACGGAATGGCTGATGGAGGGTTGGTAGCAGGTAGATATATCCATAAGGCAGTGATTTAATATATGTAACCCAATCATTGGGCGGGAAAATATTTTCCTTAGGTGAAACCCCTTCCAAGGCTATAAAAGGGGGTGGTCACAAAGTAAGTGTTTGAACTAAATTAGAGAGGGGATGGACAGGACCCTCGGAACAACTCACCCAATTTTTCTAAGTTTGACATAGCCCTGTTACTAGCCATAGGGCGATTCAGCCAAAGATTAGGGGAAATAGTATTACCCCAAATTTGTAGGGTTCCACCAAAAATTGACCAGGTTTTTTTCTAATGTTATCCATATCTAAACCCGAATCACTCTTATTGCAATATTGGACTTGTAATTGTCCGAAATCACCCTTTCAAGAGAGCTATTGGGAGAATAAGGCCGCAAGAACTTCTATGGACTCAGTTGCAGTGACTCCAGTAGCAAGGGAATTGATGGAGTACTCATCCCCTCACTAGTAAGTGACTACAAAAAGATCTTTACCAATTAGACCCAAGTTTCTCTATTCTAGGAGTGATACAATAATGGTAGTACTGTACCAAGTCAGATACTTTGAAAGAAGGAAGATGGGGACAGAGCTCAATAGTGGATTGACCCTAATTTGTGACAGTTTTGCCTAATAAAAGTCAAAGCCTTTGATTGTAACTGAATGATATGCTGAGCTAACTTCAACTTGGCTTGCCTAGGGTCAGTCCTATCAGTAAAATTGTCTGGCTAATAATTCTGGCACCCCAGGTTCCTATTCATATTACACACGAAAATGAGAAATCTTAAGGATCTGGTGATAGCTGGTCTCGTAGGCCATGAGGGAAATGAGTAAGTAGAGATCCCAGTGAAGGGTTTGAAGAGGTAATCTTTCTTAAGATAGAGACTAAAATTCCATTAGCTCTTCAACGGTACCATTGGTGGAAGGGTTATAAGGGGCTGATAAAAGTTGCTGGGTTCTTATAAAAGTGTCTAGAACCTTGACCACTCTAGAAGTGAAGCTTTTCCCATTACTACAGAGAAAAACCTGGTGGCAACCATGGTTAGTGAAGATACATTGGTGGAGGAAAGTAGCAGTGGCTTCGCTGTCTGAGCTGGAAGATCCATAGCCTCAAACCATACGGTAAAGTGATCAATCCCAACCAATATATACCGATTTAAACCCGTAGTTTGGGGTAGGGGGCCAGTCACATCTAGGTTTATTGTTTAGAAGGGCTTTAAAGGAGTGATAGGTTGATAAGGATACCTGTTTTTGAAGATGGATTGCTTTTTACATGTCAGACAGGGATTCAGGACCTCGATGATTGTCTCCATGAATCTCTCTCATTAGTAGCGTTCTTTCACCAACTCATAAGTATCTCACACTCCGCTACGCCCAAGGATATCATGAGATACCTTAATGACAGGGACTCGCTATGATGGTAGGAGGTAGAACACAAGTTTACCCTACTTTTTTGTATATCTTCCCATCATTTACCTTAGTGTTGTGGGAGTTTCGATCTAGCATCTTCTGAACAGGTGTAATTACTAATCCGCCCAAGCGTCAGGGGTCTTTAGGAGGTCATGTAGCCTCTCAGCTTCACAATTGTTTAAGTTAAGGACTGGCAGTCAATTCAACCCATTGACATTCATGTGATGTGTCCCAGATCGGTGATTAATGGTCATATCATAGCGTTGTAGCTTCAAAGCCCAATGTGCCAACCACCCAGTGGGATCTTTCAAATTCTGTATCCACTTCAAGGAGGAGTAGTCAATAAATATTGTGAATGAGGTCCCATATAAAAAAGGGTGGTAATATTTGACAGCGAGAAGGTTGTCAGGGCACTCCTCCTCAGTAACGCTATAGTTTCTTTCTGCCTTAGAAAGCATCTTGCTGAAATACAAAACGGGATATAAACCCCATGCTCATCCAATTGAGCTAAGCTAGCTCCAACAGAATAGTTGTTGGCATCAGTAAACAGCATGAAGGGTTTACCATAGTCAGGGTGGCGCAGTATTGGCCGTTGCTGCAGCAACTTTTTCAGCATTTAAAATGCAGCCTTTTGTTCCGCTCCCTAATGGAAAGATGTAATCTTCACTAAAAAGTGTACGAAGAAGATCATTGAGCTGAGAAAATTTAGGGAAAAATTGATGGTAGTACTTATCATGCCCAAGAAGCCTGGATATTTTATAGGGTTTTTGGCACATGCATCTTGGCTATAGCTTCAACTTTAACGTGAAGAGATTTAATCCCATCTTGATGGATGGCGTGTCCCAGAAAAACAATTTCTTTTGAAAAACGTACATTTAGAGGTCTTCAGCTTTATGTTGGATTCCAGCTTACGTTGAAAACTTCCTTTAGATGCGCAAGTTGCTCGTTGAAGCTTTTAAAGAAAATGGTAATGTCTTCAAGATAGACAATCACACAACTCAAACTGAGATCCTGCAGATTGTGATGCAATTTAGACTTATGGAAAGTGGCAGGCGCATTGCACAACACCAGAGGTAGCCGGGTGTGTTGTTCTAGGCCTTCATTACAGATGTGCGCACATCTCTCCTGGTTTTACAGAGAAAGGTCCATCTGACAATATCCACTAACTAGGTCCATAGAGGAGAAGACCTTGGATCCAGAATGTTGAGCCAGAGCGTCGTCAATTCGGGAGATAGGGTAAGTAACCTTTTTGTGAGGTTGTTAAGTTTGTGGTAGTCCATAACAACCCAAAGACCTCCATTCTTCTTCTTTATAAGCACGAGAGGAGACGACCAAGGGCTTTGCAAAGAATCCAGCATCCCCGCGTCAAGTAACTGTTTAAGCTCTGTCCTAATCACAAGCTCTTCAACTTTAGATTTCCAATAAGGCTTGGATAAATCAGGGCGTGCATCACCAACATCAATGGTGTGGCTCCAGCCAATCATATGCACTATGTCAGTATCAGATTTGGAGAAGATGCCACTATGTAAATCCAGTAGAGTGTTAAATTTTTCAAGATCAGTGGGAGTTAGATCATCAAAGTTTGAATTTTAGGCATTGTGCATAACAATTGATCAGCCGGCAAGCCCATGTCTAATATAGACCCAATACAATGGACATGTCAGATTTCCTCAATTGAAATCAGCAAATCTTTTCCAATTTCCTAATGCTTCTTTACAACTATGTCCTTGTCAGTAAGATTCCCCAGCAAAAGATTGATAGATCGCTGGTAAGCAGGATATAGGATAACCAGAAACATTTGTGGTTCCAAAGGGCTTATCTTTTCAATGCTTGTTAAGTGCAGTAGGCAGTTGTGGGGGATTTGCACAGTAATTTTGGTGTTATCACCTTTTGTTTACCCGCCTTGACGACTACCTCATCTGACGCATA